>CALNHX010003609.1:0-145725 GCA_940337035.1 Agriotes lineatus | reverse complement strand
GTGCGCGTACCTATTTTAATGCCAAACTAGTTTGTACCAACCTGCTACGTCGCGAATAGAAAATAACTGTCATTTTCTAGTGGATGCAGTCACTATGCCGTAAATATTAAACATAATCTCAAATACAAATTTGTATATTTGTTACAAGTAGTAAATATTGCTATGGTTGTGCTCTTTGTTTATTTTATTTAATTAATTAAATGTTGATTAGAGCCACCATGCAATTATTTTGTTTGTACTATAAAATTTTAGGAAGATTAAAAGTGAGTTGTATTTACTTGGCTTGTCAAAATAAATGGTTATATGCCCTTTATTATATTCTATTTACCTGCAAATATTGATAAATAAACGCTAGCGCATTCGTAAAGCAATCACTCCTCTCAGTTGGGTTCCTGGTTGAATGTGTAATTTTTCAAATTATTTGAATACCGATCTGTTTTCCGTCTTAGCTCTAATGCGCATAAGCAAATATTCCAAATTAGGTCAAATGCTACACCAAAATGGATCTCGCTAGCAAGTTAGCGGTCAGTGACTTAAAAACAAAGTGAAATTTATCAAAGTTTCTACCGGCAATTATTTGAATTCTGGATTACTGGCAACATTAATTGTCATTTGTTTTTCCAGCACTTGATTGTCGATCCCGTCGAAGAGACGCGGGCAAATTTTTAATTGTTTTTCGAAGCGTCGCTTGGGTTCAAACTTCGCCTAACCTCAAATTATGGACTCGGCCTTTATTGCAAGCTGCACTAGCTTTACCACCACGGAAAATGCTTGCGTTGTCTTAAGTATTGACTCTTCTTTCATACACATAAGTTTCGCGGGCCTAACGTACCTAGTTTTAGCCAAAAACGGTACCTGTTCTCTACCGATCTTGAATCGGGAACTTGCAGGAGACGCTGATGCAATTCTTGGGCTGCTTTGGGGCTGATCCTGATGAAACTCCTGGAACTCGTTCTTAGAAGACTGCTCTATGATCTGCTACCTTCCCCTCTAGGATGTGTTGATTCGCTTGGCTCCACGCAGAGATCGGATCTTAGGCTGCATCGGCTGCTAGGTTATCGTAACGGAGCTTCGAAGAACTTTTTACTTTTTTGTGGCGGAAATCTCTGCAAATACTACCACACCACATTGGACATGCACTCAGTAAGACTGTATACTTTTTATGCTGATAACTGTTTATTTATTATGTGAAAAATTCGTTTAAAGTGGAGCACATTTCAACACAATAATTCTTACAATTTATTCTTGTGTTCTCCTTGAAAAATCCGTCATAAACAATTGCAAGTGGAATATTAATAAAAATGGATATTGACCAAGTTCGAATTGATTACTTTTAACACTAAATTTGCTTACAACTAAAACTATTTACAAAATTCTTATCCTTAATATAATTGTTTACATTTATAACTAATTAACCGTGTCTTAGCGCCACTGCACGTTTGTATTAATTGCTTTTAATGGTTCACACGCGTCACTGCACTGATTATCTAAGTTAGAGTAATTGCTGGGCCAAGGCTTCCTTCGAATTCACCTGTCTACTTTTACACACGATTTTTGGTCCATTTGTTGTCTGCTTTACTTCGCTTTTTACCCTGTCTTGCTGATTCTTACACACACACACACTCACACACACATAATCGGTCCTCTTGATACCCGAAGGTGTCGAGGTCAGCTATCCATTTTTAAAAATTTCTTCCACTCTTTTCTATTCCCTGCTAGTTCTTTGGCTTCTCTCCAGGATTTTCCTTTTTCTTTAAGTATTTCTTGCACACTTTGATTCCATGTAACTCTCGGTCTTCCTCGCCTATTTTTCCCTGAGTTTTAGATTGCCATATACTCTTCACCATTCTGTTATCCTTCATACGCAAAAGGTGGCCGAACCATGATAATTTAGCTTTTTCTATGAGACTATGAGTTGCGTCACATCTAATTTTTTCCTGATTTCCTGGTTTCTGACCTTATCTGTTCTTTTTAATCTAAGTGTATATCTCAAGTACTTCATTTCAGTAGCATGAATCTTACTCCTTTGTCTTTGAGATAGAACCCAGTTTTCACAGCCATGCAATAGTGTAGGTGTATATATTACTTTGTAGACCGTCATTTTTGTTTTTTGAGATATTGATCTATGTTTTAAAAAGGAATTTCTGAGGGCCTGGAACAGTCTACCTGCTGTTTGTAATCGGTTATTTAGTTCATCTTCCAGGTTACCGTTGTTATTTATTAAACATCCCAGGTACTTGTATCTAGTTGCTTGTTCGATGAGGCTATTTTCCAATTGTACACCTATGTCCTCATCTCCATTTGAGATCACCATTGAATTAGTTGCAACGTTCATTGGTTTATCTAGCTTCTTATACCTTTCTTTTAAAACCCTGACACAGTTTCACTGTCTAACTTTACTTGAATGCTACGCTTCATTTTATTGCCTTTGCAATCCTTTTTGTAATTAATAATCTCTTTTAGTTCGGCTATTACCTTTGCACAAACCTCTTATTTTAAATTGATCTTACAGTCAACTTAGATCCCTGTGAGAAATGAGCTTTGCTTATTGTGTTCTTTATTTAATTATTCTGCTATTACTGGCATCTCTTTACAAATGCATTCATTCTGTTAAATTCAAGTTTTAACATTGCAGTTATATGAAATACCTCACCCTGAGCTTTAGTGAAATGTCCATTAATTTGGCAATGCTATCAGAGTTGACTTGTAGGGCCTAAGACCATTGCAATATATCTTTCTCTTAAGCGTGAACTCTTAAGTCAACCCGTATGCATATTTGAGTTCGTTCGATGCCACAGCGCGGGCTGGGAATGCCGGGCTCTGATTGGTCCGCGGTCTCGCCAACTTCGCGTCCTTCTTGAATGACGTTTTAACGGATGATTCTTATTAGTTTTAATTTTATTGTAATCTCTTAATTATTATATTTTTTTTACTTGTGTAAGTGTACTTGTGTATTAGCACGGATAAATATATATCTCTCTATCTAGATAAATCGACAAGATTTAACCTGTTTTGAACAATCATTTTACTTATTACCTACTTATGTATCTGTGGATCTAGTACCTGTCTAAACGTACAGTATTACCTACATAATGGAAAACGAGGCATTAACCGAGCATTGCGCAGTGCACCGCGGACAAATCAGAGCCCGGCATGCCCGGCCCGCACTGTAGCATCGAGGGAACTCAAATATGTAACCCGTATCGATATGAAACCATTTGCTACTTGTTTTTTAGATAAAATTTGAAAGATAAAATCAAACTTATTACCCCATTACAATTCTTTTTTGGTTAATAGTATTGACCACATAATGAAATTTAAAACTAAAACTAATGCCAATTATATTATTTCAAAATCGATATATTATTTATAATTTATTTATTCATTTTTTGCATCTTCACGTTTGGTCGACCTATTTGTTCAAAGTCTTTATCAGTCAATATATCTGGAAGAACTAGGAGCTCTTCATATCTCCTATAACAATTATCATTATTAAGAATTTTTAAAATAAAGACGCCGCTCAAGCACCATAAAAGATTTTACGATTGCTTAGGTAATTCAACTCAAACGTGCAAAGACAGAATTTTTAAAATCCCTATTAAAAGCTACGTGAAATATTGCAAAGCTTAAAATTATTTCAGTTTCAATCGAAGCTTGCATGTTAGTATTGTCAATTTACAAGTTCTTTAGCGATGTTTAACAAACTGAACATTTGAGATTACGATAAGCAGATACCTACTTAGCACTCAATTCCTGATACGTTTACGTTCAGACCACTAAGCTATCTTATTGTTAAGCGAACAATAGAACCAGATAAACAAGACTAAAAATTTTTCAACTGATTATGCACAGATGCGAGAGTCGATTAGCGGGAGATAGATTATACTCATTTTGACTTAAACGATTGATTAATAAATGAACTGCATTTTAACTTTTAACCACAGGGTGTTGCCTATACCAGGGTTTACTAATTTGGAAAGTTCGGCGAATTCCTGTGAAGCGGGTTGAAGTTGATGCATTTTATCTTAGGAATAGTGCAGACAATACAAAAAGAAAGATTAAGTATATTTGAACAATAATCTAAATTCTACTTTTTATTTATCTACAAAACCCCTTGAAGGAGCTAGCTATAGGTTAGGATCCCGTGGATTATGTTATTTCATATAAGTTGTGGTGCCAGTGAACTCTCCATTTCATGAATTGCTTTTTTTACTTCGATTGATTCAAAAAGTTTATGTAGAGACTACACTCTGAAAGTTATAGTTATTTCTTATTTTTCTTTGTCTACTATCTTCTATCGTCCGTTAATAACGATTGAATTCTTAATGCAATTAACTTACTAATTTGCTTAATTTCAAGCTCTATTATTCAATGTATCCGGAAGGTTTCGTACAAGATGGGGATCTCATAAACGGTAATAGATAAAATTAGATAAAATGTTCAGCACCCTAACTACTACAATGATCCATATTCACAGCCTATTAAAAAAACTGATTTTGCATTTTTTATTTTGTGGGTATAAGAATTTTTTATGCAGATTTAGGATTTTAACTTTACGACTAGCAATATTATATGCGAAAAACCATTTTAACATAGTAGACTATGGACAAGTATTCATCAAAGCAGAAAGAAATAACTAGTAGACTTTACTAAAAATTTTCTCCCAAAACTTGGTACTTTTACACCCTTTAACTAATTTGAGACTAACATATATAAGTATTATATATACTACTATGGATTCTATTTGTTGTGGTTTATATTTGATAGTGTTATTATTTAAATAAATAAAATAGTTAATCTCATATAGGTCGGGTTTCTACATCCTAGCAAGTATTATTTTGATTTGTGTAAATTATTGGAATACATTTGCTATCAACTTAGTTATCGTGTAATTATTTTTAATAATTGTAAACGATTTGAATAATGCTAATTTAACTACTGAGATCGCTACAATACTGAAGATTATTTAACTAATGGAATATAATTGAAATATGGCGATCCAACCTCACAATTCGCAAAACAAGTTCGCTATTATTCGACAATTAATTGCGATTATGTAATTAAAGCGTTGCTTAGTTGTTAACAATTGCAGTAAGTAAATACACGTTACAAACAAAAAACACTCAGAGGACGCTTCTGCTGGAAGTGCACGTAAAACCGACTCTACGCTTAGAATTCACTAAATTCAATCTTTTAGAATGAACTTTCTTGGTCTTTCTGTTGATTTTCTAATGGAAACTAGGGCTCAGCGCGAGATCCAACAAGTCCCACGATGCGTCGGCCTCTCTTTCTTCGTTGGCCGCAGATACAAGCCGCTGAACGCCCTGCAGAACTACTTCTGTACTGTACTGCTGCGAAACACGCCTCCGAATTGAGCCGTTGCCTCAACTTAGGGTTCCAACTGCTTCCTACAGAGGTCGCTGCGTACCTCTAGCTTACGGGGCTCCAATTGCACTGCTCGAACCTCGTACACAATCTCGGAAAAACCAGCCAACACTCGATGCACAAATTAAACACTTTTCTATACCTCTGCAGAGATGCCATGAATCATTGCAACCTACTACATCACACCCAAAGGATATAGAATTAATTTTCAAACACACTGAATTGTGAAAAGGGTATTTATTTACGTATTAATAATTATTAATTGAGGAAGCCAAAATTAACACCACTTCACAGCTTGGCTTGTTTTCCCCAATTATTTGTCTTCGATCTTAGATTGTTTTACATTACTTCCAAGCATACTGTGATTGCAATTTGTTCAAATCAAGGCTAACACTATTTTTAATACCGTTTTACAAATTATCACGGCCGATGCTATTTTATACTATTTACAAAAATTAACTTAGCACATTTCTGGAACATTTTATAAAATAATATTTGATACGCTTAAAATATTATTAATTGCGATTATAATCATAAAGACTTAAAATGTGTTCATAGCAATATATATATTGTAGCTCTTCAGACCTTGCAGGCCTACGGCTTGATTAATTATTCTTCTCCATTCTTGTCGATTCTTTGCTTTTTGTCTCCACTCTTCTATTCAGAACTCGTTTATCTCCTTCTCCAATATTTCTAGCCATCTTCTTCGAGGTCTTCCTCTTCGCCTTTCTCCTATCAATCCTCCTCGAAATACTATTTTTGGTATCTTATTTGGGGTCAATCTCTCTACATGTCCAAGCCGTCTTAATTGTTGTTGTTTAATTCTGGTTATGATATTTGGTTCGTTGTAAAGTGCATATACTTCATTTGTTTTTCTTCTCCAAACTGCTCCAACCTTTTTCCTTCCATATATCTTTGGCACTATCTTCCGTTCCCGTTTCTCCAAAATGTATTGCTCTTTTTTATTTAAAATCTATGTTTCACTGCCATATAACACCGTAGGTCTTATTACAATGTTATATACATATACGTTTT
The DNA here is from genome assembly GCA_940337035.1 of Agriotes lineatus. NCBI lineage: Eukaryota > Metazoa > Arthropoda > Insecta > Coleoptera > Elateridae > Agriotes > Agriotes lineatus. The sequence continues at coordinate 139,305 of CALNHX010003609.1, read as the reverse complement.
TTTGATAGTATTTTAGAATATATTACTGCTGCCAAAGCTCCTACTGTTTTATTTCCTTGGCTAGCTTTGTTTGGATTTCTGCGCTACTGTAATTATCCCTTGTTATTAGTGCACGCAGGTATGAATATTTTTGAATGTTCTCAAGATTATTTTTTTTTTTAATTTTGAAAGTGCAATTTATGTTATCAGCTTCCGCCACTTCCATACACATATATTTTGTTTTTTGTTTGTTTAGGTCAAGTCCCATGTTTTTGCTTATTTTACTAATTTTCTTATTACTTTTCTTAATTCTTTCTCTGATTTTGATGGTAGTACAATATCATCGGCGAAGGCCAGCCATTGGTGTTGGTTATTATACAGGGTGAGTCATTAGTACGGGAAAGCTCGATTGCACTTAAGCCGTTATAGATATCAAAATGAGCCAACTGCCACTATATACAAGATGTTATAGTGAAGTTTTTAAAATTATTTTTCGTTATACAGGGTGTTCAATTTTTTCAGGGCAGTATATAACTGAATTTTTTTAAATGGAACACCCTGTATATTTTTCAAAATACGGATTTATCTTTTTCCAAAACTTATAAAAATGTTTACTTTTTGAAATTTATTTCAGCCGTTTTGAAGTTATTCGATTTTTTCTGTAAAAACGTGCGCTTACGGATACTTATTCAAAAAATCACAGGGCACTTGATCGTAGAGATATCTAATTGAGGTTTTGGTTATGCCTAAACAACTTTTTGGAGTGTCATTTGGAAATAAGAACGCTCATCTGCGTTATGGAATTACTCAGTTGTGGCACGTTAACTTTTCGAAACTTTGAAGGGCCATAACTTTATTTTTTCGAATGGCACTCCCTATATTTTATTGCTTAATCGTATTCAGCATCTTATTTTACAATTTTTATGTCCTACATGTCTTATGCCAAAAATTGATAGTTTAGGAGATAATTCGGATTTTTTGAAAAATGCACAAATATCTCATCTATACCGATCTAGTGTGCCATGGAAACAAGTGTTCACGAGTTATTGTTTGAGACATGTCAAAATTGCACTCGTTTAACCTCATGTTTTTAATTTGTCGGGAAAATGAAATTAACAAAAGATGAAATGGTGGGTATGGTTTGTGTATTAGGTGAAAGTGAGCGAAACACGTTACTGGCGTCTAGAATTTATGCACAAAGATATCCCGGTAGGAGGCATCCAAGAGCAGGAGACTTCGGAAATGTGCAAGCAAGATTTGAAGAAACGGGCAGTGTCCAGTATGAGAAACACCGTCGGCGAAACCCAGCGACCGAGGTTGAAAATGAAGATCTGGTTGTGCAAACTGTTGTAGAAAATCCGCACACAAGTTCCCGTGCCGTAAGTCAACAACTGTAAATTTCCCAAACCAGTGTTTCTAGGATTATCCGTAAAAACAAATTCCATCTGTGCCATGTCCAGTTAGTACAGCACCTAATGAAGACGACTATGTAGCTAGGCAAAATTTTTGTTTATGGGCCTGAAATAAGGAACAGCTGGAAAACAATTTTTTCAATAACGTGCTTTTTACGGATGAGGCGACATTTAAAAAAGATGCAAAAGTTAATATTCACAACTTTCATTACTATGACACTCAAAACCCCCATTTTATTCGAACACTCGACCACCAACATCGATGGTCAATTAATGTTTGGGGTGGTATGGTTGGTAGTAGGGTTCTTGGGCCGTATTTCTTCGACAACCCACTGAATGGAGAATCGTATTTGCACTTTCTCCAAAACGATTTTCAATTGTATCTGGATGATTTGCCTTTAGATGTGAGAAGACGAATGTGGTTTCAACATGACGGTGCCCCATCACATAATAGTCATATTGTATGGGAGTATTTGGACTGCAAATTTGAGGGAAGCTGGATTGGCAGGGGAGGTCCAGTACCATGGCCTCCGAGGTCGCCTGATCTAACTAAACCAGACTTTTTCTTATGGGGCTTCGTCCACGATCGGGTGTATGAAGCTGAAGTCACTACTAAGGAAAATATGCAGCAAAGAATTACAGAAGCTTTTCATAACATTGACACTGCCACACTTGAAGCCGTGAATACGTCGTTTTTAAAAAGGATTGACGAGTGTATAACCCAAGGGGGTCGTAATTTTGAACATGTTATGTAATTCTAAGTGCTATTTGATATAAATAAATAACTCCAAGTTTCTAATTATTGTTTATTTTTGGGTACATGCGTATACTTCTGGATATCATAAAAACATGTTTAGCACTTTTTACAGGTCTAACTTTTGTGCGTCTTCTATGGGGGTATCTATTACTTTCCGTAAATACATCTTTTGTTAATTGTATTTTCTCGACAAATTAAAAATGTGATGTACAACAAGTGCAATTATAACGTGTGTCAAGCTATAATTCATTTGTTTTCCATGGCACAATCGGTAGGTATCGATGAGAAATGTGTGCATTTTTAAAGAAATTCTAATATCTCCTAAACTATCAAGGTTTAGTATAGGACATATCAGAGAAAAAATATATAAAATTAGAGGTTGAAAACCACTAAGCAATAAAATACAGGGTGTGTAATTTAAAAAAATAAAGTTATGGCCCTTCAAAGTTTCGAAAAGTTAACGCGCCACAACTAAGTAATGCCATAACGCAGATGAGCGTTCTTATTGCCAAATTATACTCCAAAAAGTTGTTTAGGCATAAGCATATTCTCAATTAGATATTTCTACGATCAAGTACCCTGTCATTTTTTGAATAAGTGTCCGTAAGCGTACGTTTTTACAGAAAAAATCGAATAACTTCAAATCGGCTGGAGTAAATTTCAAAAAGTAAACTTTATTATAAGTCCCAGAAAAAGATAAATCCATATTTTTTAAAAATATTCAGGGTGTTCCATTTAAAAAAATTAAGTTAAATACTGTCCTGAAAAAATCAAACACCCTGTATAACAAAAAATAATTTTACAAACTTCACCATAACTTCTTGTATATAGTGGCAGTTGGCTAATTTTAATATCTTTAACGGCTTAAGTGAAATCGAGCTTTCCCGTACTAATGACTCACCCTGTATATTGTACCTTGTCTATTTATTCCACTATCTCTTATTATTTTTTCTAATATTAGATTAAACAGTACCGTTGAAAGGGGTCTCCTTGCCTGACTCATCTATTGATCTCAAACTACTCTGACGTATTTCCTTCTATTCTTACTCTATTTATCGTTTTTTGTAAAGTCATTTTTACGAGTTCGATACGTTTCCTTGGGATCTTTAGCTGTTGCATCGCTTCGTAAAATTGTTTCCTTATGATTGTGTCATACACCTGTTTAAAATCGTTAAATACTGTATGTAAGAATGTCGTATGGGGATTAATATACAGAATTGAATTGTTAACGTAATCGTATTTGCAACTCTGCAGCTCTCGAATATATTTATGCAGAAATAAGTTTCAATGATTTCGATTGGAGGTTTTAGTGGCCATTGTCATTATGTAATAAACGACGTTCGGAATTGGACCGTGTCATTGTTAAGATAGAAGAAATCAATGTTTAGCCCACTTTCGTAAAGGGCTTCGTCAGGATTAAAATAAAAGAGCATAGTAGCTCGACGTGTAAACCACACCGCAGGCGAAACTCTTCTTTTGTTTGCCCCCGATGAAGCCCCTTATGAAAGTGGGCGAAACGTAAGTTTTTTTATCTCAACAATGGCACTAGCTAATCCTGGAAGTAGTTTATTACAAAAATAAATGTTTAAAAATTATTTCACGCATTTTTCAATGAAAATGTTTTTCAAAAAGTCTGGACCGGCTATTTCATCTCTTCTGTCTGTGGTTGTATGTACCTAATAGCACTTATAAATAATGACAGTGTAAGTTGTAACGCGGTGTTTCTTCCGCCCTTCGTTATTTTAATTTTAATTGCCTTTAAGTTGCTCAGACGACAATGCACAAAACTCGTTTGTTATCCCAGCAGTGGCTATGGGAAAGCCAACGCAGCTTTGCTCTGAGCTCATCTCGTCCACACGTTTAGTTCTGAAAATAAACCTTAGACCCCCCTAAAAATAAAAGCCAACGCTACTTACATAAACTTAATATTCTGTATATGATGGTATACGTACATACAAATAATAGAGGCAATAAATAATCAAGATTAATGTTTGAATGAATCAACAAAAGTTAAAGTTGGGTTTCGAATGCTACGGGCTAAAAGCTAAATTCTACGCGCATTTACAGTTTACACAAAATACAAGTAATAAAATACCAAACCCTCATAATCGCTAGGAAGTATTTGCTGACTATGCTGCCACGCCTAGAAACTGGCGTCACAATTCCGCCTTAAAATATGAAGCAATCATGTGCTGTGCTCGAAGTATATAGCAGCTTAGCACTGGATTGTGGATCTGAGCAAATACATTGGTCGTAAACCAACTAATCTTATTTCACCTTTGCTATCAGCGCAAACATGGAACGGGCCACGTAAAATTGAGCAGTGGATGGCGTCGCTGTTCCAATTTGCACCTCTCACGCTCGGAAGGGAGCTCATGTGATTTCACCTTGAAATCATTGAAGAGGCTTCCTGCTGTGAGTTATATAGAGCTCGGGGTTGCTTCCCAAGCCTGTGCGACACTTCTAGAGCTCGGATATCAACCCCAAAAATCAAGCGTTGGATCTACCTTGACGGCCACTGCTCACTTTTACAATTCAACTACAAGTGTCTAGCTTTCCGCAAAAGACCGCGAACTGCTGTTTTCACGTCTATATCTGACTTCATTTGGGGTTTATTCGGGCAGCATTATCGGGACGCGCGGGGATTCACATCTTCTCTTCTTCTTCTTTTCCTTTCTCTTATGCCTTACGGCGTCGGGTTCTCGATCTATCTCCGGAATAGGTCACGATCGGCCGCCATTCGCCTCACTTCCCTCAAGTCTTTTCCTCGTCCCATTTGCAACCTCGTCTTTATCATCATATGTTTTTAAATATTCATTCCTAGTTATAAATAAAACTGTAACTTCTTCCCCTGTTTCTTTCATGTCAATTCTCTTTTGTCATTGATCTATTAGCTAATTGTCTACTCATGTTTTTGTTTTCTCTTCCCGCGATAGTTTTTTGCTACTTATTTTATCTCGGCTTGTATTAGAATAGCTTCCTTAAATGATTTTTAACTAATATCTTCTTCGTTCCCAGTTTATTTTTATTTGCAATTATTTCAATTGTACCCTGAGTATACCCTATTTTAGCTTTAAGCTTCATACTTTGTGTGATAATCTAATAATTTGCTGCACACCAATTTCCTTTTGAAAGAAATGCAAATAGTTCTTTCAACGAAGGTAGCATCTTTATGTGACAAACTTTCTTCCATTTTATTTCTCGTTGATTTTGTTTCTAGTAAATTTCTACTCAAAATGCAGTTTGAATAATCATTACGACAATTTATAAAACACCAGGACCAAACTTCTAACCTTTATTTAATGTTAAAGGACAGTTTCTTATTTAAGTAGTTCGTATTTTAGACTTTTATTGATGATTGGAGAAAATAACATTTATATTTCACATTTTTTAAACACTAGCATAAAAGAAAGATCTTGTTATTAATAAAATAACGTCAGTGTTTTATTTATAAGATGTATTAATTATTTGTAATATCAGAACAAGTGGAACATGGAACAATCATATTGGTATTAAATATTGAACAAACTGAATGAACAATATTGAAGTCTATTTTTTATATAATAGGTTTTGGTTTGAATTTTTAGTTGTTTTGCAAAGCACCTTTCTTTCCACGGGATCCAGAATCCAGAGGTTTAGGTTTATCCTTGATGGTTTCATACATTGGGACGGCAAGAGGGAGATTGTTTTGCAACAAATCATTGCGCCAGCTGTTTTCTTCATCTGACGAGGGATTGAGAAGCATCCACGGACTCCAATCTTCGTCTTTAATAGGAACATCTGCTTTCTTTCCATGACTCATACCTTCAACTGAATTTTTCGGGAAAATTTGATCAAATTCTTCTTCTGTGCATTCTTCCAGGTTGACTGCAGCGCAGTTGTTGCCAGTGCGATTACATTGTATTTTGGAGGAACCTAATTTCTGAAGAGTATAAACACAATTTTGCTTTAACATAGTTTAGGTACAGCAACGTCTGATAATAACATTGATTTTTGATCTTACCTTCTCGTTTGGCGGATATATCAGTTCCCATGTTTCTTCAATAGATTCTTCTGAAAAAGAAATAATATTTTTTAGAGACTTAAATACCTATTTCAAGTTAGTAGAATTGGCTCATTACAAAGACTGGTCAAACAGAGATACAGTAAAAGTACTTACCATATGAATCATTTTTATTAATTGTATTCATTATGATTGTAAATTACTGAAATATTGAATGTAAAAGATTCTACTTCTTGATAGTTTCCACGTTTATTTCGTTATTTTTTTGTTTTCGATGACCGGTAGTGGCTGGTATACGGTAAACGGGAGAGTACGCGGTATCAAAGTTTCACAGAAATTGTAGATGTAAGTTAGATTTCTGTCTTCGCAAAATATATACCGATTAGCTATTACGGGAACTTCTATGTCCAAGTAAAGCGTTTTAGTCACTTGTTATATATGAGAATGCTTTCTAAATTGGGCGTTAAAATTTTAAAAATATTTCTAAGACAAGTTCTATTTGGCCAAGCTGGGCAATTTCTGGAAAGAATTATTTCGCATAAGTGTAGTTAAAATTTAATTGTCTTATTCTATATTAGTATAAGTAATTTATATCGAATAGTTTGTATCTCTTGAAATTTTTCTCTAACTGCAATGACAAGGTTCTATTTGGCCAAGCTGAGAAATTATTTCGCATAATTATAGTTAAAATTTAATTGTCCTATTCTATATCAGTATAAGTAATTTATATCGAATAGTTTGTATCTCTTGAAATTTTCCTCTAACTGCAATGACAAGGTTCTATTTGGCCAAGCTGGGCAATTTCTAAAAAGAATTATTTCCCATAATTATAGTTAAAATTTAATTGTCCTATTCTATATCAGTATAACTAATTTATATAGAATAGTTTGTATCTCTTGAAATTTTCCTCGAACTGCAATGACAAGGTTCTATTTGCCCAAGCTGGGCAATTTCTGGAAAGAATTATTTCACATAATTATAGTTAAAATTTAATTGTCCTATTCTATATTAGTATAAGTAATTTATATCGAATAGTTTGTATCTCTTGACATTTTCCTCGAACTGCAATGACAAGGTTCTATTTTTCCAAGCTGGGCAATTTCTGGAAAAAGTTATTTCGTATAATTTTAGTTAAAATTTAATTGTCCTATTCTATATTAGTATAAGTAATTTATATCGAATAGTTTGTATCTCTTGAAATTTTCTTCTAACTGCAATGACAAGGTTCTATTTGGCCAAGCTGGGCAATTTCTGGAAAGAATTATTTCGTATAATTGTAGTTAAAATTTAATTGTCCTGTTCTATATTAGTATAAGTAATTTATATCGAATAGTTTGTATCTCTTGAAATTTTCCTCTAACTGCAATGACAAGGTTCTATTTGCCCAAGCTGGGCAATTTCTGGAAAGAATTATTTCACATAATTATAGTTAAAATTTAATTGTCCTATTCTATATTAGTATAAGTAATTTATATCGAATAGTTTGTATCTCTTGAAATTTTCCTCGAACTGCAATGACAAGGTTCTATTTTTCCAAGCTGGGCAATTTCTGGAAAAAGTTATTTCGTATAATTTTAGTTAAAATTTAATTGTCCTATTCTATATTAGTATAAGTAATTTATATCGAATAGTTTGTATCTCTTGAAATTTTCTTCTAACTGCAATGACAAGGTTCTATTTTTCCAAGCTGGGCAATTTCTGGAAAAAGTTATTTCGTATAATTTTAGTTAAAATTTAATTGTCCTATTCTATATTAGTATAAGTAATTTATATCGAATAGTTTGTATCTCTTGAAATTTTCTTCTAACTGCAATGACAAGGTTCTATTTGGCCAAGCTGGGCAATTTCTGGAAAGAATTATTTCGTATAATTGTAGTTAAAATTTAATTGTCCTATTCTATATTAGTATAAGTAATTTATATCGAATAGTTTGTATCTCTTGAAATTTTCCTCTAACTGCAATGACAAGGTACTATTTTTCCAAGCTGGGCAATTTCTGGAAAGAATTATTTCACATAATTATAGTTAAAATTTAATTCTCCTATTCTATATTAGTATAAGTAATTTATATCGAATAGTTTGTATCTCTTGAAATTTTCCTCGAACTGCAATGACAAGGTTCTATTTGGCCAAGCTGGGCAATTTCTGGAAAAAGTTATTTCGTATAATTTTAGTTAAAATTTAATTGTCCTATTCTATATTAGTATAAGTAATTTATATCGAATAGTTTGTATCTCTTGAAATTTTCTTCTAACTGCAATGACAAGGTTCTATTTGGCCAAGCTGGGCAATTTCTGGAAAGAATTATTTCGTATAATTGTAGTTAAAATGTAATTGTCCTATTCTATATTAGTATAAGTAATTTATATCGAATAGTTTGTATCTCTTGAAATTTCCCTCTAACTGCAATGACAAGGTTCTATTTGGTCAAGCTGGGCAATTTGTGGAAAGAATTATTTCGTATAATTGTAGTTAAAATTTAATTGTCCTATTCTATATTAGTATAAGTAATTGATATCGAATAGTTTGTATCTCTTGAAATTTTCCTCTAACTGCAATGACAAGGTTCTATTTGGTCAAGCTGGGCAATTTCTGGAAAGAATTATTTCGTATAATTGTAGTTAAAATTTAATTGTCCTATTCTATATTAGTATAAGTAATTTATATCGAATAGTTTGTATCTCTTAAAATTTTCCTCTAACTGCAATGATGTTCGAATGAATGGGTCTAACATGATATACTGCAATTATTGTGAAGGCATAATTTGCATCATACATTGTTACGTTTAGAACGTGCCTCTTTAAACTTCGCAGATCTGTGCGCGCAGTTTAGGTTATTCCGGCGTCTGTAGTACAGATTTGACAAACATGAACGGGCATTGGTTCACAGCCGTCTTTCTTTCCTTTCGATGCTGTGGCGGCGAACAGTTTTAGCGCCTTTAATAGATTGTCCAAGTGTATTGGGGGCATGCAGTTTATGATTGGTGGAATTTGCCTTCGGTAGTGTTGGCGGCTTACGCACCCTGGCGATTTACTGAGAAATTCCTTCTCACGTCAATTCTAGGGGATTAAAGAGCTTTGCTGATCCATTTCTTCATGTGGCTCAAAACTAATTTGGGGTAAGTCGATTGAAGTTCTCGTGCCGTGTTTAAGATATTCCGTGGTTCTATTGGGCTTTTTCATTATAGACACACGTTCGGAGCTCCCGTTATTCGCTATTCTCACCTTGAGGGCTTCGATCTTGACCTGATATGAGCCTTGTAAAACACTTGCCAATCCCGATTTCTGTACCAGCGACGCAACTTTCCTAGTGGGCAGTAAGGGGCTGATCAAAGGAATTAAGTAACAGGTTCCGATTTTTCCTTTATGTAAATTCATATATACTGTGGACAGTGAGTCGATGTTGAGTGCCTTACTCGATTGCTACCGTACCTGCCGAATTTCGTCAGAATTTCGGAGGCTGTATTTGGAACTCTGGCCGTATCTACAGTTCGCTTCTTGAGCTTCGTGCCTGAACGCATTCATTGTTTTTCCATCCGCGAAGCAAACACCTTTTAAAACTGTTGTGATTTGTAATGTATATTTGTACCTTTTAATTTGTGTTCTAAGCTAATGTTCTTGCAAGCCGAGTTTGTATTATGAGGTGCATCTTAATCTGGCCGATATCAGTTCACCTTAAGTTTGACCTATATTTAATGATCACCTGTACCTTGTACGTGGCTCTGTATGCTATTTTAAGAATGTGATTATATACTGTGATATGAGCATTATGTGTTGTTCTTTATTACTGCTACCTGGTTTCGTGAGCTTTTCTTTTAGGATATTTATACTTCTGGAGTTTACGAATTCTCTCTGATACCTGGATGCACTTGTGGTTGATGAAAAGATTTGTTGGGTTTATTTTGGGTTTTTGATTATTTGTTAGTACTTTAAGAACTGCACGCCGTCTCCCTGAATAAGGCGGCCGGCAATTGTATTCACGTAGTCATCAATGTTATATTTTTGAGAGATTTAGCCGACGAATCACTTGGAGATAAAACATGTCAACTATTAAAAAAGATGAGAGATTATGTTTAAAAAAAAAGATGAAGCACAAAATACTTAATTTTATAACAGATAGCCAAAATTCGGGACACAACATCTTTTGCGACATTCAAATTTATTGTTATTTTAGTATTATCGTATGAGATGTATTCTACAGGGTTCGGCAGAATAATGTTACCATTTTCAAAACGGCATAAGTTTTGAACAAAACAAAACACAGTACTTATTCTTATCACAAATTGTTTTATAAACATTTGGATCTTATGACCTATTATAAAACCTTTTAAATAACTGACATTTCCTGCAATACAACCCGAAGTAGTTCATTTAAATTTACCATGACTACACAGAGTTTCATCGGGGATAGCTTCAATTATAGCATGACTGCAGTTTTTTAAGTTGATAAAACGTATGGAAAATAACTTTCTCTTTCAGCTAGCTTCATAGAAAAAAATGTGGAGCTGTCAAGTCTGGTCTACTTGATCCCCAGGAAATATCGGATCTTTCATTACCCATTCCTTTTTTTTTGTGAACAAATTGATCTTCTTGCTATTTTCTGACCCATATTCGAATGGCGAGTCGAAGTGGTGCATTCCCTCTGACACTGTTGTCCTCAAAATGCAAAACTGCAGTGATTCACTTCAACCTTGCACATGGTTCCACTGCAAAAATTCTTTCTTGTGAAATTCAGTGATCTATTCTTAATGACATATTAAAGCCAAAGATATGTAGAGTCTATTACATCCTTTATCTTTAAGATCATTGCATCCTGTCCAAACTTATAACGTTTAAAAAATGGTAACATTATTCTGCCGAACCCCGTATATGTATATAATAAATTGGCTCCTATACCTTCTCGAGGAAAAACCGTAGTTTTTCTATCAAATTAACCTTAAATGACAAGCCATACCTTCACACATCAAGGCATCTGATGAGTAGATACGAGGGGTGTTTTTTATATTCGCGGAATGGGGTATAAAGAGGAGCATATTTCTTAATTTTAATTTTTTATTTTTCAATGTAATCTCCGTGAACAGTGACACATTTATTACATCGCTTGTGCGAGCTCGTAGGTTAATATGAGTTTTAATTAGTGGACTGTATTATCTGCTGCTTCCATCGCCAGGAATCGCATTAAATGTTGTTGGAGTAAAACACTTCACTACTTTTAATGCCTTTAATTGACTAATGACAAATACAACACCTTTTTAATGCTAGGACATCTAGCTCAGTGCCGCAGCACAACCTTTCGCATTGACAATCAGATGAGAACTCTCCCCTGCTACCGCGGCCCTCAGGCTATATAAAGGGTGGGGCGCAAACATACTCCCCGCCAAAAATATTTCATTAAATATTTTTCAACCTCAACAATACAAATTTAATCTTAGTATCTAAACAACTAAAAATCTAAAATTGAAACATAGCTGATTTTTAAACTTAAATACTAATTTATGTCTAGTCGCTTCTTAACTATCGCGCACTTCACTGGCACAATACTCTGCTTTTTCGCACTCACTTGGAAGTACACAAATCTTTTTTATACTGCGACGTGTAAGTCCCTTTGAGGTGCGTACTTCAACAATACGCACGATGTCGTCCTTGCCAGGAAACACCTTGGTGATTCGACCCAGCCTCCAATGACAAGCTGGTAGCCCTTCTTCTCGCAACAGCACCATGGTTCCTTCCACTAGGTTTCTTGTTTGCGCCAAACCTCGCCTTGGTCTTTGTTGGAGACCATTTAAATATTCCAGTTGGAATTTTCTCCAATATTGTTGTACCATAGCTTGTACGAGCTGATATCTAGTCAATCTATTTGTATGTTCACTGAGTAAGTTAGGATCGGGTAAGGAAGTTAAGGTTCTGCCGATTAGAAAATGTCCTGGTGTTAAAACCTCAAAATTTTCAATATCCGAACTTATAGGTGTTAACGGTCTAGAATTCATTATGGCCTCTGCCTGAATTATCACAGTATTAAATTCTTCATAAGTTAAGCTGTGCGAATTCACAATTCTTTTCAAATGAAACTTAATTGAAGCTACAGCTCTTTCCCATAAACCTCCCTGTTCAGGACTTCTTGCAGGAATGTAATTCCAGTTAACCCCCATCTCTGCTAATGTATTATGCAAAACTTCTTGTAGTTCCCTACTCTTGTAAAATTTTAAAAACTCCTTTAATTCTTTATTTGCTCCCACGAAATTCGTGGCATTGTCACTGTATATATTTATAGGTTTGCCCCTTCGTGCAACGAAACATCTAAAAGAAGCAATAAAATTTTGTGTTGTCAAATCGGTTACCACTTCTACGTGTACGGCTTTTGTACTAAAGCATACAAACAACGCAATATAGCATTTTATGACTTTGCTTGATCTAGTTTTTCTATCTTTGATTAAAAAAGCTCCTGCGAAATCTACTCCACAGTTTTCGAAAGCATATGTCGGTTTTACTCTATGAGAGGGCAAAGAGCCCATTAAGGTCTTACAGGGTTTTGGCTTTGCCTTAAAACATACCATACATTGATGTACAATTTGTCTCACTATACCTCTCCCCGCCACTGGCCAATATCGTTCTCTAACTATAAATAATGTGGCTACAGGCCCCGCGTGCAAACTTATTTCATGAATATGCTTGATTATCAACATTGTCAAAATATGTTTAGAAGGAAGTATTAACTGATGTACGCTATCGTAGCTTAACTCTGAGTTTTGTATTCTTCCACCTACTCTAATCAATCCGTTTTTATCAACAAATGGACTTAATTTTGCCAATTTATGGTTATTACTTAATAAACAACCCCTTTTCAAAATTTTTATTTCCTCCCAGTATGCCTCCCTTTGCGCTAAACCCACCAAACATTCTAAAGCATTCTGTAGTTCAAGCACAGATAAATAACCCAAACATTTTTTATTGCTCTTTAATGCATTATTTTTAAAGCGCAGAATATAAGCAGTTACTCGTTGAAGTTTTCTTAACGATGAAAACCTTGTAAACAATTCACATTTGTATCCGTTCACCGCTATCAACCCAGTCACCGGTTTTGACTTGTATTCCGGCAATTCCGATAACATGCAATTTTCGAAACATATTGGTAATGGTATTGTAAATTCACTCGATAAGAAAGCCGGTCCGTACCACCAATCTTTTTTATTCAATAATACCTTTGCAGTACAGCCCCTACTAGCAATATCAGCAATATTGTTTTTGGTGTCCACATAACGCCAACTTTTTACCGACGTTAAAGCTTGAATTTCAGTTATTCTGTTTGCAACAAATGGTTTCCACCTTTTTGCATCTGAGTTTAACCATGCCAACACTACCTTTGAATCGCACCAGTAATTTTTCTCAATGTTCAATTTTAAAGTTTTCAAAAGCTTTAAAACTCTATCACTTAGTCTCGCTAATAATAAAGCTCCAAGAAGTTCCAAACGCGGCAAAGTTACCCTTTTTAAAGGAGCCACCTTTGTTTTCGCTGTTAACAAGGCAGTTTTAAAATTTCCTTCTTTGTCTTTTGACCTTAGATATATACACGCAGAGTATCCTTTGATACTAGCGTCACAAAACGCATGCAACTCGACCAATTCATACTCTTTATGCAAAACGTGTCGCGGAATTATAACATTTTTTAATTGTTCTAAATCGTTTTTAAATGATTCCCATTTCTTCACTGTTTCATCAGGTAGCGGTTCGTCCCATGATATCTTCAACGACCACAACCCTTGCATGAATAATTTTGCAACAATAACTACAGGTGCTAGCATCCCTAATGGATCATATATCTTACTTATAGCCGACAATACTTCACGTTTTGTAATAGCATTTTTCCTATTACTAAACATATCTACCTTGTATTTTAATATATCATTTCCCGGACAATAGTAAATTCCTAACGTTTTATGTATATCATCTTTTTCTAATGTTAATGCTTTCAACACATCGCCCTTGTCTACGGAGTCCTGAATTAACCTATTATCATTTGCTACCCATTTTCTTAAATTTAATCCAGCTGAATTTAATATACTAATAATTTCACGTTTTAAAGTAAGTAATTCTTCAACTGTATCGGCTCCGCATATTAAATCATCGTAATAAAACGAATTATCGATAATTTCACTAGCTTTTGGGAATAGTTCTTTGTTTTCTATAGCTAACTGTTTTAAGCAACGCGTTGCAATAAATGGACTCGAACTTAAGCCGTACGTTACAGTTTTTAACTCATATATTTTCAAAACCTCGTTTTCATTTTCCCGCCAGAATATTCTTTGTAAGCAGTGCTGTTCCTTATTTATATTAAATTGTCGGTACATTGCTTCGATATCACTGCTCACTACATAATTGAAAGTACGAAATCTCAATAAAATATCATAGAGATCAGATTGCACAGTAGGTCCGGTATACTGTAAATCGTTAAGTGCAATCCCATTGTCACACTTAGATCCCCCGTCAAAAACCGTTCTACATTTTGTAGTCAAAGAATCTGTCTTTAACACCGCGTGGTGAGGTAAATAATAACTGTATTTTGGTTCTATATTCGTTTGTACTAATTGCATATGTCCCTGCATTTCGTAAGTTTTCATAAATTTTGAATACTGCTCTTTTAACTCGAAATTTCTTTTTAGTTTCTGTTCTAACGCATAAAATCGTGTTTTAGCTACTTCTTTAGAATTGCCTAATTCTTCTAAACTTCTTTTAAATAATATTTTTGTTTCAAAACGACCCGTTCCGTCTCTAACCGTCGATTTTAAAAATAATTCCTCCGCCTCTATATTTTCAAGCGATAAATCTTCTTTTAGTGTAGAAACCTCCTCAAGTTCCCAGAATTTTTTAACTACCTCATCTACTGCACAAAATGAATGCACTTTCCTAATTGGTCCCCGCGATAAATGCAACCTTCCCGCTACTACCCATCCCAATTTGGTTTGCTGTAATATTAGATTTGAATTTTCTATATTAATTCGCTGATCTCCTAACACATTCCAAAAAACATCACACCCGAGTATTATATCAATATCAGCTGTCTTATTAAAGTTGGAATCAGCGAGCTGTAAGCAACTTGGAATTCTTACATTACATTTATCAAAACTCAAATTTGGAATAGCAGCAGTAAGTTGTTTTAATCCTAGACAGCAAATTCTTTTCTGAAAGTCTGAAAACTTGGATCTAATTTTAATGTTTACTAATTTGTCTATTTCAGCTGTTTTCGCTGAAATTCCCGTAACTTTTACATCAACTTTCTTTCCGTTTAAATTTAATATTTGCATGGCCCTTTCCGATATAAAATTTGACATAGCTCCGCTGTCCAATAAAGTTCTAAGCTCAAACCATTCCGAATTAGCTGCTTGTACATATATGATTGCCGTCGGCAATAAACAAATATCTTCCGTGTTGGCAGAATATGCCCCCATATTACAAACGTTAGTCGTTATTCCGTTTGCCGCATTGTCAATACTTTGTGTGACCACTTCCGCATTGTGTTCCCTATTATTAATACAAGAAGCTACTTGATCGCCGCCCCTGTTGTCGCCATTAGCAGGTGCTACACTTTTTCCATAATCATGCAACAACACGTTATGTAATCTACCACATTTAAAACACCCCCGATTTTTACAATTTCTTGCGGTGTGGCCCGGCTTCAAACAATTGAAACACAACCTCTGTTCAACAATAACGCTTTCTTTTGTCTGCCTAGACATCTTTTTAAACTTTTCACATTTATAAATTTTATGGGTACCTTGACAAATTGCACACCTTTCATCTGCCGCAACAAATACAGACTTAGTTCTTTTTTCTCCATGTGAATCGCCTAATGAACTCTTTAACCCTTCCAAGAAGTCACATCTATTCTGTAAAAACTCCTTAAAGGATTCTAACGTTGGAATCTGCTTTGCATTATTTACACCTTCCCATGTCCTTAAAGTTACATTGTCCAATTTCTGACTAATAACAAATATAAGCAAAGGACCCCAATTTTCTGTTTGAACACTCAAATTGCTCAAACCTCCCAACGATTTAATTAAAGTGTCTGTTAATGAGCGTAACCCTACAAAACTTTCCTTTTGCAATTTCGGGATATCAAATATACTTTTAATCAAACTGTCAACTGTTAATCGTGGATTATCAAATCGCTGTTCTAATAAATCCCAAGCTACCTTATAATTTTCATCGGTTAATTCAATGCTACTTAAAATTTGTTTTGCTTCTTTTTTGCAAGCTCCCTTTAAATAAAATAGTTTTTGCACATTACTAATACCAGTATTGTTATGAACTATAGCTTCAAATAAATTCTTAAACTCGTTCCAAGATTCATAATTTCCATAAAAATCAGGAATTTGCAAACTTGGCAATTTAACCTGTGATTCGACTGTTGACTGAGTACTAATATTATTAATTGCAGGAGTACTATTTCTCTCTTCTATTAATGATTTAGCAGAGCCCATAACTTCATAAAATTTCTCCTCAAAAGTATTTTTCAAATTCTGGTCATCTACATCAACATTTTTAATACATTCTAACTCGATTTGTACTTCTAAAAACTTTGATAATAAACCTTCCGCTTGCGAAATTCTAAATTTTAAATTATCATATTTATCAGGCGTACAATATTGAATAAAACTCTCCCAATTATCTAACTGGGATACAATATGATCACGTGTTTTTTCTAACCTTAATATTTCTTTAGACGCTTTCGGCATTTTTACAGGTTATTTTATTCAAGGGTAAAATATAACATATAAAAGAACTCAGTTTCCAAACAAATAATGACAACACTGTACCTCGTATTGCAGGTGCTGTCTCGCTTGCAGCTGTGGGTCCGTCGGCTTCTCTTGTGTGACGTAGCGTCTCGCTAGCCCCCTCCGCCGATCGGTCGATAATCCTTCAGTACGCGTGCACCCAGTAATCGAACGCTCTGGTCGATTTCCCACCGAAGCAACGGTGTTTTTATTTATATCGAACACTCAGGTCGATTTTTCACCTTTTTCTTCACTAGGACGAACACTCTGGTCGCCTGCCCAAACCAACAATTCACCAAATCACGATCCCTGGCTCGAAGTGACCAAATGTGCGAGCTCGTAGGTTAATATGAGTTTTAATTAGTGGACTGTATTATCTGCTGCTTCCATCGCCAGGAATCGCATTAAATGTTGTTGGAGTAAAACACTTCACTACTTTTAATGCCTTTAATTGACTAATGACAAATACAACACCTTTTTAATGCTAGGACATCTAGCTCAGTGCCGCAGCACAACCTTTCGCATTGACAATCAGATGAGAACTCTCCCCTGCTACCGCGGCCCTCAGGCTATATAAAGGGTGGGGCGCAAACATCGCTGTATTATTTTTTGTAAATTTTGAAAAAAATAATTTTCTGTTTTGCTCTCAAAATGTTCATTTACGGCAGCTTGCAATGACATTTCGTCCTTAAAATGCCTTCCACGAAGGTCCTTTTTCAGGTTGGGAAACAAAAAATAGTCACTAGGAGCCAGGTCCGGACTGTATGGTGGATGAATAATTTCTTCAAAGCCTCACGACGCCACAGCAGCTACGGCAACGCGAGTCTTGTGAACAGGGGCATTATCGTGGAGTAACAGGACACCTTTTGCCAACTTTCCTCGCCGTTTTTCTTTTATGGCCTGTCGCAAACGAGTCAGAATGTTTGCGTAGTACGCTCTTGTAATGGTCTCTACCTTAGGCTTGTAATCTACAACCATAATTCCTTGAGAGTCCCAAAAAATAGTCGCCATAACTTTTCCAGCCGATTGCTGGACTTTGAATTTCTTTGGGGCTAGTCCACCCTTCACATGCCACTGCTTCGACTCTTCTTGATTCAGGATCATAAAAATGAACCCATGTCTCATCTCCAGTCACAATACTGTCGATAACATCTGCCTGATTGTCCTCACAGAGCTCTAAAGATTGCTTACAACAATCAACGCGGTACTGTTTTCATGTATTAACCTAATCTTTTAACTAAAGCGGAACCACTATCATAAATATCGGTGTGAAATTTGACATTTCTACCCAGAAAGTATTGACAATTGTTAGTAAAAAATGAAATGCTTGTTTTTCCACAGCCAACCTAGCCATTCCGCGAATATAAAAAACCCCCCTCGTAGTTTTTAATATTTCTATAATCGCTTTTTCCATTTCGTTGCCATGTTGTATCTCTTAAGTTTCGTCCATATTCCGGCTTGGTTAACAGTTTTAGGAACATATAGTTATGATACATCTCCAAGTAGGTTGTAGGCCGGATTTGTAGATGTCCTACCTCCTTTATCCAGGCTTATAACCAGCAACAATAAATCGAGCTACTCAATCAACCCCACAGGAATGAAACTGAGACCTATGATTAAGCAACAAAAAGTTTGTCGGGGCCACCCCTTAGGGTCGGGAGGAAATTTATAACCTGTAGGTGCAGACAAGAATGTCGATTTTTGACGCAACAGAACCTTGCGCTTCCGCACGCAGTAACTTTTTGCTTGTTGAGGTTAAGTGCGTCGCTTTGCTAGTTAACAGTAAGTATTACCTATATTTTGTTTAAATACTTGTTAATTCTCATGTCTATCGCTTTGATTCAGCTCCTGAATGTATATTCTTAGTTTGTTTATAAGGACATAACCAAATAAACATCCATAGTTAATTTTGTAATATTGCGTCATCTACCCATCTAACTAATACTTGAATTTTTTCAGTTATGGATGTCCTTTGCGTGGTAATAATGGTCAGCACGAAAAAGAAGTATTCCTGCCTTCCTGGCTGCAACAAATTGGTACTGTACAGGTCAGTCTGTCTTAAGCATTTTCATAAATTTCTGTACCTCGTTCCTTAGCTTCCGAAGCATTAGAAGTAATCGTTAGGTACTCCTTCAAATGTGGTAGAGGCTAATACAGTTTTATGTTCATGTTATAATCAGCCTTTGACATCTTTAAATGTATATACATGCTTTGACGTATCAGCTAATTTGTTTCCTTTATAAAATAAGGAACTAACAAGCAACAGTGGTAATTTTCATTAGTTATATAACAAGGGCGAGAAATACTTACCGATAATTTTGCACACGCCAAGGGTCAAGTGCTGGTTGCAATGAAAACTGCTCCGAGGGCAGTTTTTTAAGGGCAACCAGCACGATGAATCTTGGTACGGGCAAAATTATATGTAAGTGTGTTGCTCGCATTTATATTTTGTAGATATCAGTCATGTCACAGTTGTGTGTAATAATCAACGTTAGATTATTTATCAAAACTATTCAGGATTATTTATATGCAATTCTTACTGTTACCGATTTTCAACCTACTTTGAAGAATAACTTCAAGCAGTTCTACAACTCATCAAAGCTTTTGGAGAAACTGCCCGGACGATGCTCACGCCTGCGAAAATTTGTTATTAAGTAAGTGCACTACTTCCTTAATCTTCAAATTTGTCAAGGGTAAGAACAAGCCGAATACCTCCATTACCCAAGAACATCAGAAGAAAATGGCTACAAAGTAGGTTGTTATTTATTCATTATGTTTATAAATAATACTTATATTTTATTTATTTCGATGTTCTTTTATAAGCATTAATTTTTTTGTTCTAGAATTTAATATTTGTTGTATATTACTTCTGCTGAATGTATTTACTACATTAATAAAGTTTTTTACTAGTGCTGTTCTTAAATAATTGTTTTATTTACATTAAAAGTTGTACTGTTTTATTTAAGAAATAATTTGTAAATTTTAATTGCTAATGCCTAATTCAGAATGAGCAATTAAAGTTTATGAATAATTTTTTAAATCAAATTTTATTCAGAAAATATTTTTAAAAATAATTCAGCATCGCTTGCCCATTCTGTTTCTATTGGGCTTCCCGAATTCTCTAGCAGCTCCTGCAGCGACAAAGGCTTTAGCGCGTTTCAGAGGGACATCAGCAGCACAAACCACAGCCAGAATCTTGCAAGGTACCTACTGTGTAAAATTTGCATTAATATAAACGGCAATCAGTTTCGCTACGGGAAATAGTGCCGCGGAAACAAATTAAAGTGACACACGTTTAAAAAACCTCGTATAACGTTCATATAACGGCAAAGACAGCCATAATAGTTTCATGAATTAATAATCCTGTAAATAGTTAAGTAAGATTACCGATGAGAATATTTAGCAGGTTGTAAATCATCATGACGTCATGTAGGGCTTAGGATTCAGTAATTAAGTCAACTGTGATCCTTGTACAACGTAATGTTGGTGTTTTAACATCAATAGATTGAATTTTAATTACTCTATGTTTTCTTTTGATCTGAAGGTTGTTCCATGCGATCTTTCCTGTATTTGAACGTAAAAGGTTCTAGCTGTAGAAAACCACTTACGGTAGGTTCCATCGGAGACAGCGCTAGGAAGGACGTCGGTGCAGCAGTCGACAACACACTCTTACTCTTTCCGCTTTTAAGAAATCGTTCACAATTATGGACAGAAAAACGGTGGCGCTCAAGGCATTACATCCCCCTTCATAAGTTATCGAGCTCTTGCCCGGTGTAGCGAACGAATCTCGGAATAACCACGCCCTTCTCGATTAAGCCAGCCGGCAATCCTTTAT
Source organism: Agriotes lineatus (assembly GCA_940337035.1). Lineage (NCBI taxonomy): Eukaryota > Metazoa > Arthropoda > Insecta > Coleoptera > Elateridae > Agriotes > Agriotes lineatus. Next base: position 118,551 of record CALNHX010003609.1, on the reverse strand, counting down.
TACCACCATTCCGGGCGGCTGGGTTTGTGATGACCCAATATTGTCGTAATCTTGTTTCATCAGATAATAAAAGTTCCGCTAAACATATGTCTGGAAATGCATATTAACGCAGCCACAGCCTTGAGAAGTAATAAATAAACAAGTTTATTTAATTAAAATAATACTGATAAAGTAAAGTTGGTGTCATTTGCCATATCTACGCGATTTTATATACTGGATTAGATGAACTTGAAGAAAAAAGTTGGTATAAGGTTCAGAAGGGGTCGTTTATACAAGATGTTTTTATAATAATCTTTTACAGCCAATATTTTAGTCAAGTCTGGTGAAATCTTCAAAAATGTTAGACTTTTCTACATAAAAAGGGTGTTCTTGTTTATAGTCGCTGACAGCAATAGTTTTTGAGGAAAACGAAAATAAAAAATTGAAATTTGCTACTTCAGGAGCATAATTCTGTTTCCTTTACTATTCTCTTAAGATGCATTTTCGGACCTAGGTTCATAGGAACTTTTTATCTTATTTTGGTGAGTATTATCACCCCTTAAGGTTTGTTACCCTGTTACACTCTAGGGCGTTAAAAAATGGGAACAAACCACTATACTATAGCTATACAGCTACAACCCCGAGAAGGGTGAAGGATTACGCTCCTGAAGTAGCGAATTTCACTTTTTAAGTTCGCTTTTCTCGAAAACTGTTGCTCGCAGCAATTCCAAACACGAGTATTTTTTATGTAGAAAAGTTTAACCTTTCTGATTATATGACTAGAATTGACTGTAACAAGTTATGTTACAACATCTCTCCACCCTTGCATAACGACCCATTCTGAACCTTATACCAACTTTTCTTCCAGGTCTTCCAACAGTCCTACACAGCATACAAAATCGAGTGGATATGCCAAATTGCATCAAATTTGCTTTATCTGTATTATTTTAGTTAAACAAAATCCTATCACCCTTCTCAGGGCTGTAGCTACGTTAAAACGCATTTCCGGACCAATGTTCATAGAAACTTTTTATGTAATTTTTATGAGTACTATTTCCCATTAAAGTTTGTTATCCTTTTTCTTTAACACCCTGTAAATAACACGGGTTATTTTAATCTATGCAAATTTTATTACAACGGCCTTTTTCACAGTACAAATATTACACTTTAACACTTAATACGGTGTGCGACATTGTAAACGATATTATTTACAAAGGCTGATTGATATTTTATTCACCTCTAAATTGATTCAATAATTAAAATTCCATTGAAATCAGCTTTTATAAAAAACTTATTATTCAATTACAAATATTAATTCAGTCCCAAAATGTTTATTGAAAAATAAGTAAATTCCTTTGAGTGTTTCAAATTCATTTTCTAATTGCACTAAAACTTGTTTTATAAACATTTTAGTACTAAACTAGCACAAATCTAAATATTGAAATAATAATTTAAGGCAAACATAATTTGATGTTATTTTCAATGTAGTAAATTGTTGCACTGGGAAAAAATGCAAGCCGGTTCAGTAATCACTCCGATCCAGTCTTACGCGTAAAACAAATGGCGGACTGTTAGCCATTGTCATGTGAAGGAGGGGAAAAAATACATGAGGTTGGCAACTCTGGATTCAGTCCGCCATTATTGTTTTACGCGTCAGACGCAAATCATGTTGATTGCCAGAGACTAATTCGTATTATTTTATTTCGGCTACATGGAGTTAATATGGACTCCAAGAGTGCAAATAACGACAACGGTTAGTAATTCTATCTTTAAATAACGAGCTACATAACATTGGTTTGTCATGCGTTTGCAAAAATAATTTGCAAGCATATGCTGTGACGCAGTAAGTCTTGCTAATAAATGCTGGAAGAACCAACTGTAATAGTTTCTAAAAAGCGTTTATTTCTTTTCTAGTAAATAGCCCCCAGGAGTTCCACGAGGCAAATAAACAACGTACTAAATTACCACTAAAGGTAAGGTTATAAAATCGTAGTGGATTTCATATACAGGGTGATTTACTAGCTCATTAACAAACTTTGTCGGATGAAATCTGATGTAATTTTAAGAAAAAAAGTTCATATAAACCAGTGTCCACAAATTATTCGTATTTGGATATACAGGGTATTAAAGTTGTCTAAAAGATGTCGTTTCTTATAATTTTCTTATTAGTGCATCTAAGTTCTACAAACAACCACTGGCGGACATATGGATAGTAAGTGCTATATTTAACAAGAAAAATAGTGACACTGCAGAAAATTAAAAGCCATCTCATTTTAAGGCAAGTTATTTAATTCTAAACAAAAAGTGCCTTTTTGATTGTTTTGATATCTCTCATTGTATCTTGGTAAACCTGATTATTGTAATTTATTTCACCGTTTTTGCAAAACAATCAATTTAACTCAATTAGAAAAATGAAATTTACCAAAATACTATGATATAGCATATAAATCAAAGATACACCCTGTCTAGAATTAAATGAGATCGCTTTTAATTTTCTATAGGATGATAAAAAATTTTTTGTAAGATTGCCGATATTTCCGCCACTGGTTAATTATAAAGAATGATAATATCACATTTTAAGGGGTTCTATCCAAGTGTGCTGTATTCCACCTTCAGTTTAAATAGCTGCACTAATAAGGGAATTATAAGAAAAAGCAAAATATTTTAGAAAACTAAAACATCATATGGGTATCAAAAACAAAGAATGTTTGGAAACTTGTTTATATAACTTTTTTTCTTAAAACTACATGAGCTTTCATGTGGCAAAGTTTGTTAATGAGCTAGTAAATTACCCTGCATACAGAGTGTGTCAATGATGAAATTTTGTACACTGTTTCATGTCGGCATTAGCCACGTTTTCGAAATAATGTTGTGATATTATTGCAATATTAAAGTTTTTTTTAAGTAGTGTCTTCATAAAATATAGTAAAATTATGTAAAATTTTAATAAATCTATTTCAGCAAGCAAAAAGTGAAAGCTATCGACTCCGTCGAGAACAAGAATTTCGACAGCTTCTTTTAGAACTTGATGAGCCACTGCCATGCCCTTCCAAGAGTGATAAATCTTCACCACGCTATGTAGGTCAAATTCTGTTATACATATTCAAAAATTTAGGAATTTGTTATAGTAATAGTACAATCTGATTTTAATAAACTACTGCAATTTCCCAATAAAATTCTACAAAAGTAAAATTTTAATTTCAAAGAATACATGTTACTGTATGGTAGGTTCTTCCGGGTTGTGCCGCGGTTGTCTGTTTAAACTTGCCATAGTAGTGCTCACACTGTAAGTTTCTTCATAAGTTTTCGTTTAGAAAGCTGACAGGATGAGCAGTGAAACGGTATAATCCGGAAGAACCTACCATTATGGACAACGGCTGTGAAAAGCCTGCATTTAACTACATGCTACCGGTCATATATTGTTTTTCTGTAGTTGTTTATTATAGTTTTAATTATTTTGTATTTCAGCGAACAAGAAATAGAAAAAATGTTGACCCAAACTATCAGATGCGTCGAGCAGAGGAGTTTAAACAACTCCTATTGGAAATTGAACAACCCCTATCATCTTCTTACGAAAGCGATAAATCACAACCACAGGTGAGTAAAATTCTGCTGCAAATATTCTTTACAAACTTTGAGGTTTGGTTTGTGTCTGAACATTTTGTACGCTTTCATGTTTCAGAAAATTCAACCTGGCCAAAAGAATCTGATCAGCAGCCCTTTTGCGACAAAGTATGTGCTCCTGAGAGAGGCTATAATGGTAATGTTATAAAATTGTTGCTAATTTAAATAATTAGTTATGATTTCGAATATTTTGTGTTGCAGTACTCTGAAAATAAAAAGAAGTATGACGATTCAAGGAAATATAATACACCAAGCGAGGTGAGCAAAGTTCTGCTGGGATTATTCTTTACTAACTTTGAGATTTTGTTTGTTTTTGAAAATTGTGTACACTTTCATGTTTCAGTACTATGTTCAATCTGCACCCGACAATGTAGTCAGCAGTCCTGCAATAACAAAAAGTGTCAAGAAACATCTGCACCTGAGAGAGGCTACAAGCTGTAGTACTGTAATGTTATAAAATTGTTGCTAACTTAAATAATTTATTATCATTTTGGATATTTTGTGTTGCAGCAAGCCAACGGCACAGATAAAAATTCCAATTACAAGAAAGACAAAATGCCAAGGCAGGTGGGTAAATTTCTGCTTCAAATATTCTTTGCAAACTTTGAGGTTTGGTTTGTTTCTGAATATTTTACACACTTTCATGTTTCAGTGTACTCGATCTGACTACAAGAATGTTCTCAGCAACCCTGAAAGAACGAAACCTGTGCTCCTGAGAGAGGCTACATGGACAGTAATGGTAAAGTTATAAAATTGTTGCTAACTTAACCTTGCTGTAGTGTTGTGGTCAATATGACTTAAAAATGTTTATAATTCATTGTAAATATATTTCAAAAGTTACATCAACAGCACTCTGTGATTGTTTCTTATTATGAAGGTTGCAATTGCTGTAATTGTAAAGCAATTTTAACAGATTTCTTGTTGCTTATATACTCTTGGGTTCATTAATAATACTAATAACAAATTTATTGAACACATAAAAGAAAACTTAGTTGCTATAATTATAAAAAAATAGAAACAAAAAGAAAAAAAATATACATATTATTAAATCAAATATTGAAATTGTGTTGAAAGGAGAAAGATCAGTCAGATCGTCACCTTGCACTATCTTGTTTAATTCTGCGTTGGTAATTCTTCTTGGTGTTCCTTAATCGTAAGCTGGTCCTTTTTTCTTGCGATTCTTCTTTCTGCACATCTAAGTTTTTCTTGTTCATGTTCCGTCAGAGACCACGTTTTACAACCGTAAGATTTTATGAGTTATTGAGGACCTTTAGAGCTTTGTTTGTCAATAGATTATTGTAAATATAATAGCTCCTGTTTGCAGTTTGCATCGACCTTAGAAATATTTTGAACTATTTGAGTTGCTTGTGTGATATTGTGAGCAGTGCGATAATCTTTAGATCTTTAAATTCAGACCTAGATTCCACTACATTATAAATATAAATAACTAGCTGGCCCGGCAAACCTTGTTTTGCCCAAAAATAATTTGTCTCTGAAACCCCGTTTCACCACTATAGGGTTTTAATTTTGTCATGTCCACCATCTTGGATTTAAAAATAAATGCAATTTTCGCAATCAACGTCCCAAAAAACCTCAATAACAACACCCATATCAATTTTTAGGCTTATTTACCCCATTTCACCCCCTAAGTCACGAAATACGTGTTTGCTTATTTGTTTTTAGGAGTACTCCTACGAAGTTTCAAGTCGAATGTCTATTTAATATTATTTTCCATACAAAATTGGAACCCCCATTTTACCCCTTTAAGGGTTGAGTTTTGAAATATCCTTCCGTATTCCTTGTATACATCATAAAGGGAACCTCTGCGCAAAATTTCAGCTTTCTCGGTCCAAGGGTTTGGGCTGGGCGTTGATGAGTCAGTTAGTGAGTCAGGATTTTTCGTTTATATAGGATTATTAATAAGACCCCATATTTTAATTTAATAACTGAGTAGTAGTTTAATCGTCCAAAAATAGTCATTTCTGGCAAACTGCAATATTTTTCAGCAATTTTACTACCAGTCGACAATGTAGTTACTTATTAAAACTTGTTCTCACCTGACTTCAACTTGCTATACTACATTCACGGAGCTCAAAACAAATGCATGTGAAACACGGTTAAATGCAACTATTATTACAACTGCTTTTAAAACTGAAGGGTATGCTTTAATTCGTAAAGATCGCTTCACTCGCAGTGGGGGAGTAGCAGCTTTCATTTCAAATAGAATTAAATTTGCACAAATTGAATCTAATAACACCATAAAGCAACTGTGGATTTTGGTGGAAACTGATTAAGAAAATTCTGTGTTAGGTGTTGTATATCGTTCACCTAGCTTCAATCCCAAATTGTTCTTAATGAGCTTGAAGGAGCGATATCTACTTGTTTATTACAAATGGTTAAAATTATTTGTGTAGGAGATTTTAATATCGATTTATTGAAAAATAGCAAAGGTATTTTTCTTTTTAATTCGTTTTTAGAATCTTTGGAATGTTTTCAACATGTAATTAAACCTACCAGAATTACTTCAAACAGCAGTGCATTAATTGATTTTATTTTATCTTCCGATAAGGAATTAGTTTCACTACTTGAAGTATGTGATTATCACGCATCTGACCAGAACGTTGTCGTTTGTAAAGTAACTCTTTATTAAACATTGTAACCTCAATTTGATTAATAAAGATCATTTTCAAACAGATTTGCAGTTTTTACCTTGGAATTTAATTAATTTTTATCCCGATATTGATGAAAAGGTGAAAATATTCAATAACAGTGTTACTAAAAAGAAAGATAAGCGCATTACAAACAACTTATCTAAACGAGCCGGACTGAGTCAACATTTTAACTCATTTTCAGCTGTAATTGTATTTAGAGAATACAAATCAATAAACAGTATCTGGCATAAACATTTTACATAAATGGCGTTTAATTTATATTTAATGTATTTATTCCTAAAACTACAACATAGCAGTAGTTGTTTTCAAACTTTTGAACGAAACTGATAGGGGTTTAAAATGTGGAAACCCTGGATCGATGATGAAGAAGTCGCCAATGAAGACGTATAGCAAGAAAGTGGTGGAGATATAGAAGATATCTTATACAGTGTTAACTTTTACTTTAAACAAATTACAGATTGCTGTTTTCAAATAAAATTTTAGAAGCCGGTCCTGGTATATTACCTGCAGTACACCTTTGAAATGGGTTTTAGATAGGATTACTACTTACGCTTTTAAGACGATTTAACCAAATAACTCTACTCCAACTATGCCTGTGTTATCTAAAGTATTGGAGAATGTAATTTGTAATCAACTCAGACTTTATTTATCTCCTTATGACATTCTATCTTCTCGGCAATCAGGTTTTAGACCACTTCATAGCTGCACAACTGCATTACTCAAAGTAGTCGATGATTTGATACATTCTGTCGATCAGGTAAAGCTGTCTGTGTTAATTATGATCGATTTCACCAAAGCGTTTGATACCACTCACCATAGTATTTTACTTTATTGGTTTAAAGAAAACTGCTATGCAGTTGCAAGATAATATATGTAACCTAGTTTATTTAAGATCTGAAATTAAACAACAATCCATCCTTGGTCCCTTGTTATTCACTATTTATACTTCTTTCTTCATTGATTGCGTTAGATACTGTAAATACCACTGACATGCTGATGATACTCAGCTGTATTATTTTTTTAATTTTTCAATTGCCAACGCTGTAAATGAAATTAATAATAATTTAGAGGGCTTGTACGTTTCATCTCAGAAACACAGTTTATTTTTAAATCCATCCAAGTCACAAATTATGGTTTTTGGGAAAAAAATCTATATGTTGCGATATGAAAAATTTAGATATTAAAGTAAACAGTACACAAATTCCTTTAGTCTAGCGTGCAAAAAATAGCCTACGTCAATCTTCTTATATTATATTCTCACAGGTATTACCTTTCTGTTAAAATTAAAACTGCACTGTGCGAATCTCTAATCTTTTCACAGTTTACTTTTTGTAGCTCTCTGTACTTTCCTTGTTTAAGTTCTATTGATAGAATAAGAGTTCAAAAAATACAGAATTTCAGTCTTCGTTATATTTTTGGAACACGAAAATTTTATAGGATCACAAATTCTCTGATATTCAGTGGCTGAACATGCATAATCGTTTTTATCTTTAGTCAGCTTATTTGTTTCATAAAATCGTTTAATTTCGGACTGTGTTATATCTTACTAGTAAGATTTTTTTCATACTGATGTACACAAAATCAACAGCAGGAACAAAGCAATTGTCACGCCCCCCAAAGACACAGTTGCCTTTCTTGAATGTTCCTTTATCTTTTATATTATTTTATATTATTTTTGTGTGATTTAAGTCTAAAAAAATTATGTTTATATATATTTCTCTTTCATTGAAAATCGTCAGGGTTTAAGTGGCAGAACAGGGTGCGATAGAATTTTTCCTCGCACATCTGAATTCTTTCACAATTATTTACTCACTGGTATTACTATCCATGCATTTAGTTGTGAAAGAATAAAGATTTTTTTAACATATTAAAACCTACTTCACAGAACTACAAAACCTTGGCAATTTCCAGATTGTGCTAATATTACTCATTAAATGCAATGTAATTTACAAAATTCACCATTCAGTTGTCTTATCATTATTAATGTTTGGGGTCATATTGACACCAACAGTACAGCCGTACAGCGATGCATACAGAACAGCAGGCTTAATTTATTGTGACTTTGAATGTTTTGTTTTGCAGAAAATGAAAAGCAAAGATCAAACTACTGATTCTAAGGAACATGTACCAGAAGTAAGTAAAATTCTGCTGTGAAAATGTTTTACAAACTTTGAGGTTTGGTTTGTTTTTGAACATTTTGTATGGTTTCAATTTTTTTTTTATTATGGTTTTGATTATTTTGTGTTTCAGCAAAGAAAAAATAGGAAGAAGAATGTTGCCCCGAACTATCATATGCATCGAGCAGAGGAGTCTAGACAACTCATATCAGAAATTGAGCAACCGCTGTTATCTTCTTACAAAAGCGATAAATCGCCCCAACAGGTGAGTAAAATTCTGCTACGATTATTCTTTACAAACTTTGAGGTTTAGCTTGTTTTTGAACATTTTGTATGGCTTCATGTTTCTATATGTTCAATCCACCCTCAAGGACATGGTCAGCAATCCTGCAATAGCAAAAACTAGAAAGGAACATTTGCTCGTGAGAAAGGCTACAAGCTGTATAGAAGTAAAGTTATAAAATCGTTGCTAACTTAATGTATTATTACTTTGAATATTTTGTGTAGCAGAAAACCGAAAGTAAAAAGAACCATGTCGATGCCTACTACCAGAAGCGCCCAGAAAAAAGCAAAAATGTTGACTTGGATTATCAGATGCGTAGGGCAGAGGAATTTCAAGAACTGCTTCGGGAGATCGAGCAACCATTACCTCTGTCTACCAAGGGAGATCAATATCCAAGATATCATGTAAGTAAAATTGCGTGGACTGTAGCAATACTGTGGTAAAAAAATATTTCGATTTCAAAGTACCTAATATTTTATTTTTCAGTTAGCAAGAACGAAAAGAAAAAGTGTCGACCCGAACTATCAGAAGTGTCGATTAAAGGAACTTAGAGGTATTGTATTAGAAATTGAGAATCAGCTGCCGTCATCGACCGAGAGAGATAAATCTCCGCAATGTGTAAGTAAAATTCTATTAGCAAAATTCTTCAAAAAATTTGAGATTTACTCTAGCAATAGTAATATAATTTTATTAAATTGAATGTACTTAAAACTGTGCTTTGTCACATACTTTTTTCTTTATGCTTTGAGTAACTTGGCATTATTTAGTAACCTTGTGAACTGTGCGTCCATAGCAATAGGCACCATCAGGATAACACAATGCTAATATAACAGAAGAATCCAACTAGTGCTGTGATCGTTGGCACACTAAAATGTTTGCATTCTGGTTTTTGCTACAAGCCTTGCCTTATACTACAAGCCTTGCCTTATACTTGGTTATTTGTCCATCGTTATCTCTCTTCAGCCTAATGACCCATTTGGGTCTTGGACACAACGCCCACTGGTCACAACGTCCACCACCTAGTATGGCAACCATGTTGGACACAACGTCCACCGCTATTTTTGGTCATAACGTCCACCCTGGTCACAACGTCCACCGCCACAACGCCCACTGTGGTCACAACGTGCACCGTCGCATTTGGTCATAACGTCCACCTTGGACACAACGTCCACCGCCACAACGCTCACTCTGGTCACAACGTCCACCGGCGCCTGTTGAGAATAACATTTTACGGCGTTGGTTGTAACGTCCACCCTGGTCACAACGTCCACCGCCATAACGCCCACTCTGGTCACAACGTCCACTTTCAAATTTGGACACAACATTCACCTTGGACACAACGTCCACCGCCATAACGCCCACTCTGGTCACAACGTCCACTTTCAAATTTGGTCACAACGTCCACCTTGGACACAACGTCCACCTCCATAACGCCCATTCTGGTCACAACGTCCACCTACGCATTTGGTCACAACGTCCACCTTCGCATTTGGTCACAACGTCCACCTTGGACACAACGTCCACCTTCGCATTTGGTCATAACGTCCACCTTGGACACAACGCCCACTTTTGTTTAACTTGTTATTTAATCAACCTTTAACTGCCTTCTTTACTGCTTTTTGTCTAATGTTGTTTAAAATTTGAAAATGTTGGTTTTAGGCTATTTTATGTATTTTTTTAATCAATGTATAGTTTCAACTACTTCCTCCGCATTCTTAATGATTTTCTCTCTATTTTATGATGGTTTTTCTCTAGCGTATGCATTTCCCGCTCTTTTCTCATATAAATCGGTAGGTATACGAAGGATAAGGGCCCTATTATAACACTAAATATACCTAAACATTCATTGGTTTGCGATACACCTCATTCGAAAAAAATTTTTCCTTATTGTTTATTGTACCAGTAGGTAAGTATTTACAAGTCCCTAAAAACTAAAAATAAAAGAGAAGGTTGCCGTCACTCAAAAAAGGTGGTTATACCGGGTGAGCCATTTTAATCTTTGTACGCGTTTTTCCAGTGATGGAAGCAAGATGGTGAAAAATACCTCGGGACAAAATTGTTCGGGGTGAAGCGGGACAACTTTTGGCACCAAAATTCATTCCCCCCGCGGGGGGGGGGGGGTCAAATTTCAAATGGAGCCCCCCATTTTTTTCCATGGATTCGGGTTCCTGATAAAAAATATGAAATTTTTGTCCGAACAATTTTTCATGAAAATGCTTTCTTCGGTCAGAATTATGACCCCCCGCCCTATTTAAGAACTACAGTGAATGGACATTATCCCGAAACAGCACATATGATTGTTAGCGCTCGATATGGAGTTACCAGGTCTACAGCCATAAAATTGTCTCCACACGATGTCATCACAGCTGTCAGGTAGCTGTCATCAGGGCCAAAAGTGTCAATGTTTCACCAAAATGACAAAAATTTCCAGGATTGAGGTTCCAGAACGTTAGATTGGACCTACGCTCGTGATGTACGGTCATGACCAGAGCGCGTGGGAGAGCCACTGACTCCCGGCGAATTTCATGAGAACACACCGTACATGAGAGGCAAGGGGACTCACGCGAAAAAAGCATCCCGATTGGAACAAAATCCCACCACGTCCACGTCGTTGTTCCTGGGTGTTCCAAGGGTGGGATTGTGAGATGCGCTAAAACTGACCGAAGAAAGCAGTTTCATGAAAAATTGTTCGGACAAAAATGTCATATTTTTTTATCAGGAACCCGAATCCATGGAAAAAAATGGGGGGTTCTATTTGAAATTTGAAAGTTGTCCCCTCCCACCCCCCGCGAGGGAAAGTACGAGGGGGGAGTGGATTTTAGTGGAAAAATTTGTCTCCCTTCACCCCGAACAATTTTGTCCCGGGGTATTTTTCACCATCGTGCTTCCCTCACTGGATAAACGCGTCCAAAGATTAACATGACTCACCCTGTATAGTCGTGTTCAAATAAATCTGGGACAATGTTTTTTCATATGCAGGTTCAGTTGAGAATTGAAGAATATCTCCATGGATCTTCTGCTATCAGAAAGAGTTACATTAAACTTTAACAGGTACTGAAATCTGTAACTCTTTCTGATAGCAGGAAGTCCATGGAGATATTCTTCAATTCTTAACTCAACCTGCATATAAAAAAATTATTGTCCCAGATTTATTTGAACGCGACTGTACGTGTTATCATTAGTAGTATATCAAAAGCGAGACCAGCACGAGAACTTTGATGGGCAAAATTATTTGTACAGGTTACAAAATCTAGATTGAGACGCGGTGAAAATCGGAACTAATGTTAGAATCTAGTAATTTCCAAGTTTCATATTGGTAACATGTTTACATCTATCATATTGACATTAAATTGTTAACCTTATTTAAGCTAAATAACACAATAAATCAGAGGCGTACGCAACATTGCGGTATGGTGTATTATCAGTTCTTGAATGTTAAAAGGATTGCGGCAATAATGGTGTTAAGTCGAACAACCAGGCTCTGCTATACCTTCTATCCCAGCAACAGCAATGTTCACACTTTAAAACACGAAGAATCTGTCATATGACGTTAGTCACTGCGCAAACGAAATCCCTCTACCCACCGTTACTGATTACTTGTCATTTAAAATGTAACCAAACTTTGTATGTTTGACAACTTTCCACATATTGCCAATTCGTCATATATATGATCACAGCGCCTTTCATGACCTACCTTGAGAGTCAATCTAGTTTCTGTGACCTGTAAGTATGTCGCCCGCGTTTGTATTTTGAAAATTATTATATAAAAACAGTATACGAATTATGATTTAGAATTGACCTAATAACTCAAAAAGACTCAAGTTGCTTGTTTTTTGACATTCTACTTCCAATAATGACACCATCCACGCTTGATAAGCATCCCTAAAATGTTTATCAGATAATCAGTTCAGTATTGGTCAATTTAAAAAAATGCATGGTTCTCCTTGCATGATATCAGTTATGTGACAGTTGAGTGTAATATTCCAACTAAATAACGTTCGTGTGTCCAACTAAGTACAAGTGGTCTATTTGTTTCAATCTTTTACCACATACTTTAGAATACCAATGCTTATATGATTTTAGTTATTTAATGTTACATTGGGTCTAATAATGACCTTGACCAATCTGACCAATGTGTCATAAAAAATGCATTGTCATGGATATATACAGTGTAGTCCATTAAGTGTGCAACAAATGGGACATTTTTTTATTAGTTGTACAATCGAAATTTAAATACCGCCAAAAGTTAGTGCATGTTCGATAACTATATCAGATGCCCTTAGAGTGGCTTCAAGTCAAACAATATACAGAGCAGGACAAAAAATATGAAATTTGTTCAAGAATAAAGTTACCTTATTTAAAAAAATATAGCAAAATTTTATTGAGAAAAGTTGTTTAGAATCAAAAGTTATGCTCAAATACAAAGTCACGGCCTCCTATTCGAATTTTGATTCTTTTTTGGAAAATTTTGTATTACCCCCATATGATACATATTTTTATTGTTCTGATTTTATATGTATTTAAAGTAGCCACAACCACATCACTTTTAAATAACTTTTAGCAATTTGAAGCGTATTTGTAAAATTTAATGGATTTATATTTTTTTAGGTAAGCGCCCACTTCATGTTTGTTGCAACGATATTTAACAGAACTTTAGAATTTTGCAAATATTCTTTTTAACAAAGCAAATGCTTTACTAATAATAATTTACATATGACAAAGCAAATGCTTTACTAATAATAATTTACATATGAAAAAACTCTCAATAAAATCAGAATAATAAAAAATATGTGTCATACGGGGATAATACAAAATTTTACAAAAAATAATCAAAATTCGAATAGGAGGCCGTAACTTTGTATTTGAGCATAAGTTTTGATTCTAAACAACTTTTCTCAATAACATTTTGCAATTTATTTTGAAATAAGGTAACTTTATTCTTGAACGAATTTCATATTTTTGTCCTGTCCGTATGCTGTTTGATTTGGAGCCATTCTAAATACATCTGATATGGTTATCGAACATGCACTAACTTGTAACCGTATTTAAATTTTGATTGTACAACTAATAAAAAAATGTCCCATTTGTTGCACACTTAATGGGCCACGCTGTATATATGCAGCAAAAATTACGTATTAACTCCATGTTACGTTATTAAGAGGCACATTCTGAGTAGGAAAAAGGTTACATAAAAATTCCTTGTCTTATATTTTCGAAGATATAGCGAGGTTTTATTAATTTCAAAACTAGCAGAACTGGCAACATTGTTTAATTACAAATAGGTAAGGCTACATTGTTTTCATAGATATAACACTGTTGTTTATGTCTGATGTGCGAGGTATACCGGGTGGCAATGAGATAAGAGCTATGTTTCTACCTCCTTTACTTATGAACGGATTTGCATTAAACTTGTTGCAAGAATATTAAACATAATTTCGGATTGACAGAAGGATATAGTCAAAATATCCAACTTCTGGTTTTACCGGAAATGTCATTAACTTTGGTTTTTTAAAGAGATCACCCTACATATTTTATGTTTTGACAGAAACTGACACAAAATCTAACCTGCTAACCTCGAATTTGACATAGACGTACAGTGCCTCCAACATACTATTCATAACGAAACTCCGGCGAGCGGCTAGTGAACGACTATGCATACGGGTGGGTGTAAGGCTCAAACTACATACGACAGTGATGTCAAATTTGTTTAGGTATCACAATCATATTTATATACAGTAGCTAGCATTCGGCATATTAGTGAATTTAGTAGAATATTTGTTTTAGGGCGGGATAAATAAAATATTAATTTATGTATTATATGTCTACTTAATGTTCTTGAACTAGATTTGGCTAGTTTGAGAACAATAAAGAATATAGCGGCACACATGTAGCTATTTTTTAATCACTCTGCTGTTGGTTGTAACTCCAATCACTGTCACTGTATTTAGTAAATTTATAAATAGTAGTTTTCTTAGTAAAATACTATACACAAATAAATATATACAAGAGATTAAAGAAAAATCAATATTATTTTTGGCGGTCATGTATTTTATTTACAATTTTTATATTACAGAATGAGATCATACTAGAAACGTATATCCTACAGAGCATTATGCCACACTATCAACTGTTTTGGTTAGGGAAGGAGGAAGCATTAAAGGTAACATACAAATAAATAAAACTATTAAAACATTTGACAAGGATAACTGGATACGTATATTGAACATGTTACTCGAGATAATTGGAATCAGCTGTGCTCTGAATCCTAATTTAGCAACTGAAAAATATATCATTTGTTCAATAACTGTAGTAGCTATTTAAGTAACAAGGAATGTAAGGACCTATTAACATTTGAGGTAGGCAAGTACAAGCCAAGGCGCAGCCGCGGCTTGTTGCCTGCCGAAAAAATAAATTATACAATCAATACATTAATTATGAAAATGTTCCCCCAGATAGTTCGACCATATTTTTATTACCAGTAACTAATGAAGAAATAAGTAATTTAATGAACACCACATCATCAGAAATAGAGAACTTGACTAACGCAAACTTAAAATTAATAAAAAGAAAACAATAGTTTATCTAACCAATGCAGTTTTGTATGAAAGCAAATATATTTCCAGATGTTCAATGTGCGATTGTTGAAATTGCAGTGCAACACCAGTTTTACAAATTTGGTTGGCTACGATATAAATATGTAATTAAACCTTCTACACGGCTAAAATTTGCTAAACGAGTTTTTTGAGGAAAAGTTATTTTTTTAAATTGTACTACCAAGAGCCATCGTACTATTAGATAAAATTTGTAATTACTAGTCTAACGATGGGCACTATGCCTTACTTTATATTTATTTAAAATTGAAAGATGTTTAATTAATAAATTTTGAAAATATGATTGTGATACCTAAATAAATTTGGCATCACTGACGTATGTAGTTTGAGCCTTAGATTCCGAAAAACATAAAATATGTAGAGTGACTCTTTAAAAAATCAAGGTTAATGACATTTCCGGTAAAACCAGAAGTTGCATATTTTGATTATATCCGAAATTATGTTTAATATTCTTGCAGCAAGTTTAATGCAAATCCGTGGATAAGTAAAGGAGATAGAGACATGGCTCTTATCTCATTGCCACCCGGTATACCTCGTACATCAGACATAAACAAATAACAGATCAGTGGAAAATTACAGTAGTTTCAATTATAGGGCATTCAGTAAACACAATTTTTTTTTTTTAAGTTGGTATGTGCATATATTTTTCGTATTAGGGATTCTGTATTTTGTTTTGCAAAGGTTTCCACACCTACATACAGGCAGATTTGAATTTAAAAATGACAATTGGTATTTCTCATTGTCGATGTCAAAGTAGATCTTTTTTTTCTAGAAATTCTCACCTGAAGTTTTATAAAATGTAATAAAAATACCTATTAATAAACGCTATGTCAATGGTATCCAACACAGTATTTGTATAATATCCTTAAAAGTAGTTAATTACAATATTTATGATAGATGGGAAGTAAATGTCACACCCTTAACCTATTTGTTTTAGTAACTTTTTGTAAGTACGTTCCTAGACAAAGATAAATTCTGGAAGTACACTAATGAAATTTTGGAAATCAAAGGCCACTTTGTGTTTTTATGTTTACTGAACAGGCTATAAGTGTTATATCTATGAAAACAATGTAGCCTTACCTATTTGTAATTAAATAATGTTGCCAGTTCTGCTAGTTTTGAAATTAATAAAACCTCGCTATATCGTCGAAAATATAAGACAAGGAATTTTTGTGTAACTTTTTTCCTACTCAGAATGCGCCTCTTAATATCGTAACATGGAGTTAATACGTAATTTTTGCAGCATATATATATATCCATGATAATGCATTTTTTATGAGTTACATAATCGACATAAGCGAACGTTATTTAGTTGGAATATTACACTCAACTGTCACATAACTGATATCATCCAAAGAGAACCATGCATTTTTTTTTAAATTGACCAATACTGAACTGATTACCTGATAAACACTCTAGGGATGCTTATCAAGCGATAAGCGCCCTAGGAATGACTATCGACCCCGTGGATGGTGTCATTATTGAAAGTAGAATGTCAAAAAACAAGGAACTTGAGGCTTTTTGCTTTATTAGGTCAATTCTGTGACCAATCTAACGAGGTGGAAAGAAGGATAACAAGTGGTATGAGAAGTGCAGCGATGGTGAATAAAGTGCTAATGTCGAAAAATATCTCCCGTGCAGTGAAAGTAAAAGTGTATAAGACAATTATAAGACCAACGGTAACTTTCGGAAGTGGATCGTGGGTTCTAAGGCAAAAGGATATAAGTAAATTGTGTATATTTGAACGAAAAATTCTCAGAAGAATATACGGCGGGGTGAAAGAAGAGGACTACTGGAGACGCAGAACAAACAAGGAACTAACTGAGCTATACAGAGAACCAAGCATAATAAACGTAATCAAACAGAGTCGTCTTAGGTGGCTAGGTCACATTATACGGATGGAGACGGACAGAACCCCAAGAATACTTCTTACAAAAGAACCAGAAGGAAGAAACAGAAAAGGCAGACCGAAAAGACAATGGCTGGACTGTATAAAGGAGGATCTCAAAGAGCTAGGAATAAACGACTGGGAAAACCTAGCGAAAGACAGAAAGGAGTGGAGAAAAATCTCCAACAAAGCTCTGGGCCTTAAAGGCCTGTAAAGCTGAAATTTATAGGTCAATTCTAAATCATAATTCATATACTGTTTTTATATAATAATCTTTAAAATATAAACGCGGGCGACATACTTACAAATAATTTTGCCCATCAAAAGAGTTATCGTGCTGGTCTCGTCCTTGTTATATTACTAATGATAACACGTACAGTCGCGTTCAAATAAATCTGGGACAATGTTTGTTTCATATGCAGGTTGAGTTAAGAATTGAAGAATATCTCCATGGACTTCCTGCTATCAGAAAGAGTTACAGATTTCAGTACCTGTTAAAGTTTAATGTAACTCTTTCTGATAGCAGGAAATCCATGGAGATATTCTTCAATCCTTAACTGAACCTGCATATGAAAAAAACATTGTCCCAGATTTATTTGAACACGACTGTATAACCACGTTTTTTCAGTGACGGCAACCTTCTCTTTTATTTTTAGTTTTTAGGGACTTGTAAATACTTACCTACTGGTACAATAAACAATAAGGAAACGTTTTTTTCGAATGAGGTGTATCACAAACCAATGAATGTTTAATTATATTTAATGTTATAATAGGGCTCTTATCCTTCGTATAACTACCGATTTATATGAGAAACGAGCGGGAAATGCATGCGGAAAATGCATACGCTCGAGACAAACCATCATAAAATAGAGAGAAAATCGTTAAGAATGCGGAGGAAATAGTTGAAACTATACATTGATTAAAAAAATACATAAAATAGTCTAAAACCAACATTTTCAAATTTTAAACAACATTAGACAAAAACAATTAAGGAAGGCAGTTAAAGGTTGATTAAATAACAAGTTAAACAAAAGTGGGCGTTGTGTCCAAGGTGGACGTTATGACCAAATGCGAAGGTGGACGTTGTGACCAGAGTGGGCGTTATGGCGGTGGACGTTGTGTCCAAGGTGGATGTTGTGACCAAATGCGAAGGTGGACGTTGTGACCAGAGTGGGCGTTATGGCGGTGGACGTTGTGTCCTAGGTGGACGTTGTGTCCTAGGTGGACGTTGTGACCAAATATGAAAGTGGACGTTGTGACCAGAGTGGGCGTTATGGCGGTGGACGTTGTGTCCAAGGTGGACGTTGTGACCAAATGCGAAGGTGGACGTTGTGACCAGAGTGGGCGTTATGGCGGTGGACGTTGTGTCCAAGGTGGACGTTGTGACCAAATGCGAAGGTGGACGTTGTGACCAGAGTGGGCGTTATGGCGGTGGACGTTGTGTCCAAGGTGGACGTTGTGACCAAATATGAAAGTGGACGTTGTGACCAGAGTGGGCGTTATGGCGGTGGGTGTTGTGTCCAAGGTGGACGTTGTGACCAAATTTGAAAGTGGACGTTGTGACCAGAGTGGGCGTTATGGCAATGGACGTTGTGACCAGGGTGGACGTTACGACCAACGCCGTAAAATGTTATTCTCAACAGGCGCCGGTGGACGTTGTGACCAGAGTGGGCGTTGTGGCGGTGGACGTTGTGTCCAAGGTGGACGTTATGACCAAATACGACGGTGGACGTTGTGACCAGAGTGGGCGTTGTGGCGGTGGACGTTGTGACCAGGGTGGACGTTATGACCAAAAATAGCGGTGGACGTTGTGTCCAACATGGTTGCCATACTAGGTGGTGGACGTTGTGACCAGTGGGCGTTGTGTCCAGGTCCCACCCATTTACTATCTATCAGTCTTGTATTGCGAAGCTTTTCAACCATTGTCTGTTTATTCTTTTTTATTAAAGAATTTATTTATTCATCTGCGGCTTCTTTCCAATACTTTAGTCTGATCTTGTTTTCGCAGTTTTACGGCTTTCCGGTACTTCATCTGCAAATGATGCAACACTTAATGGTAGGTGTTCGTATTAATCAATATTCATTTCATAATCTGCAAATCGTGATGATAACTATCTTGAGCACTTGCTTTTTTTGGTTGTTGATTCTTCATTTCCTTCATCAGCTATTTCTTCATTTATTTCCTGTAATTCCATCAGAATTTGATTCTCTTTGAGTTTGTTCCTTGTGATGCTTAAATCTACTAAAGTGATAGTACTATCTAATTTATGTTTCCAAGACTTTCTAATGTTTTTGTTTCGTCAAATACTATGTATTGTGCTATAAATATTTTCTTGGATTTTGGTTCCCATAATCTATACCCATTGTGTGTGTATCCCAGCATAATACAGGCTTGACCTTTTCATTTCTTCTTTTGGTATATGAGCGTAAGCCACAGTACCAAATATTCTTAAATTTTGTAAATTTGGTGTCTTACCATAATACATCTCTGCTGTAGTAACATTTCCTTTCAGCGATGATGTTGGACTTCTCTTTAAAAGATATGCAGCACAAAGCATAGCTTCCACCCACATATCTTTTGAAAGTTTTGATTCCAGAATCATTCCACATGCCTTTTCAACAAGGGTTCTATTAAGCTGTTCAGCGGCTCTATTTACTTCAGAGATGTAGGGTATTGTATCGTAAACCTTAATTCCTTTGGCTCTGCAAAAACTTTTAAATTCATTTGAAAAGAATTCTTTTCCATTATCACAACAAAAGGATGACAGTTTAAGTGTTAAAGTGAGAAATTACAATGGCTTCGAATTTTTTGAAATACTCTAAAACCTCACCTTTGTGCTTCAGCAGATAAACCATAGTAAAGTGTGTATAATCATCAAGAAAGGTTACAAAATAGCTATTATTGCCATTCGCTAATGGTGTAATTGGTTCACAAACATCACTATGCACTAGAGGTCTTTTTGTTTCCCGATTCGAGGGTGTTGCAAATGGCAACCTAATTATTTTACTTTCACAGCAAACACTACAAATATTCTCAACAGTTTCTTTACAGTTTTCAAAGTTCATTCCTAATGCTACACTGCTTAGTAATTGCAAATTTTTATAACTTAAATGTCCGAGGCGCTTATGCCAAGTTTCAGTACTACATTTAGTTTTACATAGCTTCAGCTTGCAACATGTTGAACTCAATTTCATACAAATTTTCGATTTTCCTACCATAGGCCAATGGGACTGAATATTTTTCCATTACTGATTTATTTTTTTCAAAAACTACTTTCAAACCTGTTGGCACTATTTTACGTACATATATCAAATTGTGCCTTACTTTTGCTACATATAAAATATCTTTAATTCCAGCAATAATATCGTTAATCTAACATGCATTTTTCCTATTTTAGTTGCATACGAGGCTTCATTTTCTTTCACAACACATACCTTAATTGCAGGTTCTAATTGATGCAAATCCACAAGATATTCCATGTAGTTTACTAAATGGTTAGTTGCTCCTGAGTCGATATACCATTTCATCCTGTTCATCCTTACCATGCTGGCAGTTGTTTCCGCTGTGTACGATTGTGGTGTCATCATGAATGCAACATACTGTCCTGTTTCGGAGGATTTTGTTCTTCTTAAATCAGTTTGATTGGCGAGTTACTTGTAAATGCTGCAGTGAGATCTTCTGTGTCCTTATATTGTTGATTATTTTTCTTTACTTTCTAGTCAAGCAATTTTCTTTTTAACAATTCCAAGGTTAACTTACTTGGTTCCAGTGTTTCCAATGCTATTACAATTATGTCATAGCTCTTCGGTAATATGAGCAGAAGATGGCATACAACATCAATTTCTTCAAGTTTCGCTCCTACAGACCTCAGTTCTCATATGGTCTTGTCAAATTTTACATAGTGTCCTTCCAATGACTCATTTACTTTGAATTTCATTGTTCACAGTTTCCTACATAAGTAAAGTTGGCTTGCTATGCCTTTTCTTGGAAACACCGCTTACAAGGCTGTCCACATCTGGTAAGCTGTAGCTTTGTCTTTGACATGCTGCAATTGAGAATTTGCAATACTTTGTATAAGCAAGGACTTCCACTGTTTGTTTAGTTTTCTGAAGTTATCATTAGGCTCTGTACATTCTCGCTCGATGCATCTTTTCACTTCTGGTTGATCCAGTAATATCTCCATGCGGAATTTCCAATTCTCAAATCCAGTTCCGTCAAATTGTGGAATTCCAAACTTTTATATTTCAATATGTGTATATCAACACAACCATTTTCTTATACAAAATCATTTTTTGTACCAACGTCGATTAGTATAACCAACAGTAAGCAGTAAGTAACATTTGCTAGAAAGCAAAGGTTTTATCGTACCTGCAGTCACCTTATTGATTTTTCTTTATATTAAGATTATTTTATCCCTATGGTGGATACTTCTGTAGAGAGACGATTTATCAGATTTTTTTATATTGTGTATGCTTTCATATATCAGGACCGTCAACCCAAGTGGATCTACAATCCTGACAAATTAAAAATGTTTGAGTTAAGTGTGCCGCTAATCGATAAAAAGTTAAGGTTATAAAATCGTCGCTTGCTTATATGATGCATGTTTCTACACACAGAGTTAATTGATATTATTGCTCTTATTTTTCGTGTAATCAAAGTATAATAAATGAAAAAAAAGCCTACTATTTGCACAAAACTAAAAGTCAAAATTCAAAACAAATTTGGCAATCTCTTAAAACTTTAAATATTCAGAATTCCTTAAATTATAAAATACCTGAAAATCTATCTCAACCGGATGAAGTAAATAATTATTTCATTAACAGCGTACAAACACTTTCAGTTGATTCAGAAGTTAATAGTTATTATTTAAAAAATAAACACATAAATGTAACTGGCGAATTTAAATTTGAAACTGTAACGGAAGAAACAGTTACTAAATTAGTAAAACAAATCAAAACAAATGCAACTGGTTCAGATGGTATAAATTTAAGAATGATCGATTTATGTTATTCCTTAATTAGTAAATATTTAACACACATTATTAATGCGTGCCTTACAGATATGGTTTTTCCAGACTGTTGGAAGATCGCGTTGGTTTCACCTTTGCCAAAGTCTAGTGATCCACAAGATTACTCTGATTTTAGACCTATTAGTGTCCTTCCAACTTTTTCAAAAGTTCTGGAAAAGATTATGAGTGATCAGATGAGATTTTATTTGAACAATTTTAATTTAATTCCTGAAAATCAATCAGGTTTTCGTTCATCTCATAGTTGTACCACTGCTCTTCTCAATATAACAGATGACATATTACAGGCAACCGATAACGGTAAAGTCAATATTCTTACACTTTTAGATTACAGCAAAGCATTTGACTCTATTAACCATGAATTGCTGTATTCTATATTTCACTATCTTGGATTTGCACCTAATGCAATAACGTTACTTCGAAGTTATTTTAATAAACGATATCAATGTGTAAAAATCGATAATAGAATCTCTAAGTCTCAGCAAATACTTCAAGGAGTGCCGCAAGGTTTCATTTTAGGCCCGTTACTATATACCATTTACACTTCAAATTTTCCTAATTATATCAAGTTTAGTAAAATTCATATGTACGCAGACGACACACAAATATATATATCTTTTCATCTTTCTCAACTTAATGCAGCCTTGGAACAACTGTCTGATGATTTAAATCGGTTGGCTGAGATGTCATCGAAATATGCTCTAATCCTTAACCCCAATAAATCTTGTGTTCTTCTATTTGGAAGAGAAGCTGATAGGCCTGATATCCAAAGTATGGTACGCGTCGCAATTAATAATACTAATCTACCTCTCAAAAATAGTATGAAAAATTTAGGTTTGATATTAGATAATACCTTTAGATACATGCAACATATTAATAAATGCATACAAAAAGCTTACATTAGTTTAAAGCTGTTATATCCCCATAAACATTATTTGGATCCATCAATTAAAAAAATGTTGTGCGAATCATTAGTGCTTTCTCAGTTCTCTTATTGTTCAGAGATATTTTTTCCTAGCCTAGATTCTGATACTTCCAATAGAATACAACGTATTCAAAATTCATGCTTAAGATTTATCTACGGTATGCGTAAATATGACCATATATCACACAAATTATCTGAATCTAAGTGGCTTAATATGAAAGACAGGCGTTTGCTTCGCACAGCATCGTTATACCATAAAATTATCTTTGAAAAGAACCCACCTTATTTATATAATAAAATTCAATTTAGAACTGATGTACATCATTTAAACTTGAGATTCAGGGGTCTAATTACTCCTCCATACCATAGAACAGCCTTATTTGAGAGATCCTTTCAATACAATATCAGTAAAGTTAACAATAACCTCCCAGAATCATTAAAACTTTTAACGCCATCACTGTTTAACAAAACATACTCAAAATTTTTGTCCAGCCAATGTTCGGAAATTTAACCAAAACAAAGGTTTATGGTTGCTTGTACATTCAGGTTTTCCAGACAATTATATTACTTTGTCGTGTTATACTACCCTAAACAAAATATTTAGGCATTACATTTATAGTGTTAGTTTATTAATCGAGGTCCAGTTGAAAAGCGGTATAATACTGAACTGGTCCTCGTGTTTCCACTGCTCTACGATACCTTTTTTTTTTTTTTTAGTGTTAATTTTTAATTGTAGTTAGATGGTGGAATAAACACATTATTATTATTATTAATTGCAGTTCAAATTATTTTGTGTCTTAGTTAACAAAAGAAGAACAGGACATTGAATTTGAAAATATTATTTCGGAAGATGAGAAACTATTCGGACTTGAGAATCTATTTATAGAAGAAAATATGTACGAGAACCAGCTACTGGCATTTGGGAATCCATCTGCAGAAGCAGATAGGGACCAGAACCAGCTACTCAAATTTGAGAATCCATCTGCTGAAGAAGATAGTCACCAGAACCAACTACTTGAATTTGAGAATCCATCTGCAAAACCGGATAAGGGCCAGAACCAGCTACTCGAATTTTGGAATTCATCTGCAGAAGAAGATAGGGACCAGAACCAACAATTCGAATTAGGGAACCTATCTGCAGTAAAAAATATGAACGAAAACCAGCTACTGGCATTTGGAAATCCATCTGCAGAAGCAGACAGGGACCAGAATCAGCTACTCGAATTTGGGAATCCATCTGGAAAAGAAGATTGGGATATTGTGTCTGCTTTCATTAATCCAGACAGTCAACCCGGCCGCAAGTGGATCTACAATCCTGACGAATTAAAAATGTTTGAGTTAAGTGTGCCGCTAATCGATAAAAAGGTAAGGTTATAAAATCGTCGCTTGCTTATATGATGCATGTTTCTACACACAAAGTTAATTGATATTATTGCTCGTGTTTTTCGTGTAATCATTAATTACAGTTCAAATTATTTTGTGTCTTAGTTAACAAAAGAAGAACAGGATATTGAATTTGAAAATATTATTTTGGAAGATGAGAAACTATTCGGACTTGAGAATCTATTTATAGAAGAAAATATGTACGAGAACCAGCTACTGGCATTTGGGAATCCATTTGCAAAAGCAGATAGGGACCAGAACCAGCTACTCGAATTTGGGAATCCATCTGCTGAAGAAGATAGCCAACAGAACCAACTACTTGAATTTGAGAATCCATCTTCAAAAGAAGATTGGGATATTGTGTCTGCTTTCATTAATCCGGACAGTCAACCCGGCCGCAAGTGGATCTACAATCCTGACGAATTAAAAATGTTTAAGTTAAGTCTGCCCCTAATTGATAAAAAGGTAAGGTTATAAAATTGTTGCTTGCTTATATGATACATGTTTATACACACTAGGGGTGATCATAAAAGTCAACTTTTTTTTCCTTTGGGCAGTTTGCAAAAGGTGCCTTTATGGTCGAATAATACCCCGAAATAATTAAAAGAAAAAATATATCTACTGCCCTCAGCAACGTGTCAAAAATTTGAAAAAGTCAACTATTTTTCCTTTGGACAGAGTTTGCAAAAGATTTATGGTCCAACACTAATACACGAAAGTAATTTAAAAAAAGTATTTCTTAAAAACAATTACAAGATATGAGTACAGAAAAAGATAAGTTTGACTAAATACAGAAGTCCTTTTTAGATGAAAACTTTGGCATGCTTTTACAAGAATGTAACCGGTTTCGAATAAAACCATCACATCCAAGTTCGCCACACTTATTTTTGGCAGCTTTTGTCACTACTTTTAACTGTTCTTTCCACACTTTGAGTATAGTTTGGAAACTTTGGGAAGTCAATGTTGCCAATTTCTCCGGTAATAAGCATGTTGTTAACTTCTTCATCGGAAATTGAACGAGTAATAGGTGGTTCGGTTACATTTAAGTTCTGCCAAAATATAATTTCATAATATGACCTGGCATTTAAATCAATTTCGTGAACTTCAAATTTTCGTGGAATATGTGTTTTTGCTACTTTCCTTGCCTTTATTATTTTCCGAATGCCTAATTCTCGAATAACTTTGGACTCATCCGTCAGAAGAGATGATATTTATATTCTCCGGATGCGCGAATAACGCGTTGCTTCTTATAACCAGATCAACTTTTTCTTTTAGATTATCTTGCAGATAGCGAGAAAACGACATTAGTTTGTAAAAATGGCGACTTCCATCTTTACATGATGGTTTTGTTTTGATCGTAAACCAAAGTGGAGTGTAAACCTCCATCGCATAAGTTACAAGTATAATCAAATTTTCGTCTGGTGTTGAAACATATAGTCTTAATATTCTATTGACCAACGCTAACCACATAGAATGAGCTAACTTTCCCGGGTCACGTAAAGCAAGATCGTTGGAACAAAAGCCAGTTCTAACAGCTTCGTAAATTTCCTTCAAATACTTCTGGTCACTACTAAGATCGTTGACTGTAATATCTGGAATTTGCGGGCCGTCTAACATGGTTAAATAAATGACGCAGTGGCAACTCATTACAATGCAGGAGACAAATAAACCATTGCAACGGTCTTGTAAATTCAATTTCAATACGTCGGATAAGGCCAGTATGTATTCCTGTATTTACTGCAGTCCCATCTGCCCCAAGAACCACAAGTTCATCAGTATAGATAGAATTTTCAACGAAGAATTCAAACATTTTAGACGAAATATTATCAGCACTACCAGAAAGTGGTGTAACATGTCCGAAACAGTATGAACCAGGTTCTTGCACAAGAGAATAATGTTCTTCTCTTACTGATATGGTATAGGATTTCCCATCTATCTTTTTGATACACATAGTTTTGTCTCGTCGACCTCAAAATATTACAAAATAAAGTCCTTTTAATGGTTTGGCTGTTTTACGGTTTTTAGTTATTATTTTTCTTGGACTTTCACGTTGTCGTTTTATTTTCATTTGATCAACAACACAAGAATGGTCGTTGCTTTTAATTAATCCAACATCTTGCAATCATAACAGCTGCCGCACTAGATACTCCAGTTCTTTCAGCTGCAATTGCAACTGATGGCAATTTAAAACTTCTCATTCGTTTTGAAATCGGCGGTACTTCATTATTTGGTTCTGTTTACCATAAACCCCGTACCAAATACTCTTTTATCGTTTCCGCTGTTGAAAAATATGTAGTCCCCTAAGTCAGATATACTATTACTTTTTTGTTTCGTTTCCTGCAGTGCAATAATGTCTAGACCGTATTTCTTGAACTCTTCCAACAGAATTTTTAAAGCACCTTCACTGTATGTGCCTCTGGACATTCCATGACCCCATAAATAAATATTTATTTCCCTTATTTGTGGATACCTGTTTTCTCATTTCTTTTGTTTTCATTTCCGTTATCAAGTCATTTTTCATAGCCGTTTTCGTCAACTTGCATGTAGAGTCGTTAAGATAAAACTTTTTTAATGACACTTAATTAATGACACAACGACAACGTGTCAAATATGGAGGCATACAACAAATTAATTGTTATGGCAACGGCAATTGGTTTTTCAAAGGCAATGTGACCCTACAATGAAATAAATGTGTGGGATAAACGTAGGGTTTCAACAGAAAAGTTGTACTTCTGACAATTTTAGAGATGAAACAATGAATAAAAAAGCAAAATTTTCGTAAAAGAAGCGTCTTTTATATAGACTGTAAGCACTTTCTATACCATTACTTGATTAACACACAGGGTGAGTTAAATATTAAGAAAAAAACATGGTTTGAGTTTTTCCACTACCATCCAGAACCAGAAGGCTTTGAAAAAATTTCCACCTCTTTATTTATTTTTTTTTGAAAGACAGGAATTACCTGCCAACAAATAAAAATTAAAAATCGGCCCACTGATTTAAAAAAAAAGAAAAAAAGTTAGGTCAAAAATCAAGTGCGTCACTTTTTTTGGAACTGAGTGTAGTTACCAATTACCATGTGGTGAATAGGAGAATAGTAAATGAAAAAAAACTAAATTATCTAGAGCAAATTTAATAGATTTTATAATTAATTAAGTTAAAGCTAGTAAACGGGACTCCAAATATATTTTTTCTACGACCACTACTAAAAGTAGGCCTTTGAGCACTAGCTTTTTTCACTAAAAATGACGTTTTACCAATTAGCGTATTAAAAGTGAAATCAGCTGTTTACTTTTAGTCCATGTGCTAAAAATAAACAGCTGGTGTCGAAATTAGAATTTCGAACTGGAAGTGAGGTTATAAAGTTATTCTAGTTAAGTACTTCCTTCGTTAGAGGTAGAGTGTTTTTTAAATAATTAAAGCACTATGTAATGAATAAAGTAAAATGTGTACATTTATAATTACCTTTGATAACTGACTTTGACAGCTACTGGCTGCAGAAACATTCACCTGAGCGTCAAGGCCATCTCTTTATTATGACATAAATTATAACTGTCATAAATGCAAACTCTTTGTTAAATCGACATTTATGGATTGATAACAGTAAATTTAAGGCCGTAGAAAAAATATTGTGTGCAAAACTCGTGCTGAAAGTGTTTATGCACGAGACATGTTATGAAGCTCAGCCTTTGGCTTCGTTTAATAATTTTCATGTCTCGTGCATAAACGTCCACTTTTAGCACTTGTTGCACAAATAGCTATTATTGAAACAGACAAAATACAATCTTAACACTATTGTGCTTTGTAAAACAATGAAAACTTAATACATAAACATAATATTAAAAATATATATAACAACTAGAAATGTTGGAATTGTTGCTCTCGAATTACGTAATTATAATCGAGATGCTGTAACACATCTCGCCGGGAAATAGAGTGCGAGGCTGTAGTTACTGGTCGACGTAGTTTTTATATTACTTTTTCACTACTTACAAAGAGACAAAATAACAGCAATTGGTAACTTTCGTCCACAAAAAATAGGTCTGAAAAGCCTACTTTCAAACAAATTAGTCGAAAGAATGGTATGGATACCTCTCTTAGGCGATGTGAGAATTAAATATTACACTGTCCTCCCTTGATTTAGAAATAGCTTTTCCTAATTTGGTTTGAAATACTGCAAAGGTTATACTAGTTGCGGTTCCTAAAATGTATGCAATGTAGTCGGCAATTTTAATAATAAAATTTATACAGATTTATAGATTTAGACTGTTTAAGATTAGATGGTTGTATTTTTATTTATTCAAATATAATAATATTTTGCCCTCTTTTATGTTTGTATCGATCTGCAATTTCAATTTTCTAAACGCTAGCTCGGTAGGCACTTGACTCAGTTCAAAAGGGTTCTGTTCCTGCTAATTTATTATTTTACTTTACACTGGCACGCCACTGTGTGCCCAAATTAATCCTAATACGCAGTCGCAAGGTAAGTGCGGCTGTCAAAATTACAAAATGGTTTGATCCTCTCAGTTAGCGTTTTTGTTGACTTGGAGAAATTCAAATTTATGAACAAACTACCAGGTATTTATTTGAATTCTAGTGTTTTGGCGCTTCTAATTGTCTTTTGTTCCAGCTATTAATTTGTTCTACTACATCACACAGATGCGGCTTGGATTTTCAATTGTTATAACCTCCTTTAACCACACAATTCTACTTGGATGAATAATTGGCAAAATGATTTAGCTGGAGGCATGGATATGCCACACTAGCAGGGTAGTCATGAGCTTGTTCTATCCTTTCGTTCATTCCCTGCAGATCCCGTGTGAACTTATTGTCCAAAATGGCGATGTGGCTTGCATTCCGGCTTTGTCC
The DNA here is from genome assembly GCA_940337035.1 of Agriotes lineatus. Taxonomy (NCBI): domain Eukaryota; kingdom Metazoa; phylum Arthropoda; class Insecta; order Coleoptera; family Elateridae; genus Agriotes; species Agriotes lineatus. Next base: position 89,173 of record CALNHX010003609.1, on the reverse strand, counting down.
TTGTTGTGTGATTACCCACCGATCTTCTGCCTTCTCTTTTTGACTTCCTAATTCCAGTTCCACCTTATCTTGGTACTGTACTATCTAGTCTTGTGTTTTAGTTTCCAGCCTCATAATTCTGTCTTCTATCTCTTTTTCTTTCTTGCCTAATTCTTCCCCGACTACGTGTAACACTTCCTGTTGTATCTCATTTTTAGTCGTATCTTTAAATCCATCCAATTTTTGTTCTAATCCTTCGATTTTCGCCTGTACTTCTTCCTTGTTTTGAACTTGCATCTTTTCAAATTCGGCTTTCATTACCGCGACTAAGATTTCTGCATGTCTTTCTGCCCTATTCTCTCTCTCTGCATCCTGCCGCAACTCTTGCGCCTGGTTTCAAATGGTTTCCTGTAATCTTCGTTCGCGTTCCTCGGCTTCAATTTGTAATTCTTCTTCCTTTCTTTCTCGTTCTTCTACTTTTATTTTTAATGCTAGCACACTCTGTGTGATTTTTTCGCTATCTTGTTTTAATTCTTGCAAACTTTTTGCTGTTTCATTGGTCTTTTGTAGTATCGCCTCCAGCATTACGCTTAATTCCGTTTCTAACTTTGAGGCTTGGGGTTGCTGTTCCTCAGCCTGATCCCCTTGCTGTTGCTCTTCTGCCACAGGCTGTTCTGTTGCTTCTATTACTACCTCCGTTTGTAGTTCTCCTTCCTTGCCTCCTTCAATTTTCTTTTGTCTTCTTAAAAAGCGTTTGTCCGCCATTTTTGTTTATTTCTTGTGAATTGGATAACGAATCGAAAGAAAGACTTGCACTTACAGACAAGATTTACCCACACACAAATAACGGTTTTGGAATAAATTCTACTGTCCCTACCTATGCTGTGAAATAATCGACTTACTGTAGCCTTTCTTAATTGCTCTTTGCAACATTATCATCTTCCTCTGGCTTAGCTATACCTTTTTAAGAATCGCTCACAAATTGTAGTAATTAATTAAATTGAACTCTACACTTCATAACCTGCACTTAGCAAACCTTTTTGTGATTATTTAATTCAGTGGCGTAACTAAGATTTTACTCTGGGGGGTGTTCTGGGAGAGTGATCAACCTTACAATAAGAATTTTAAAAAAATTGAGCGCACCATAAAGTATAGTTGATTTCATTTCTACAGGACTTGCGGTAGGCCTTGATTTAACTTCTTGGTAGTATAGACCACCTAGTTACATTTAAGAATTTATTTTTTGCTTATCATTTGCTTATTAACTAGAAGAAGTCAGAAATAATTATTTGCTAAATAAATAACAACTGAGCTTGCTTGTAAAACAAAATTGCAAGATAATGCCTGTACTTGCAATAACTCCATACCTAATCTATGAAAATGTAAAGTGTCATTTTGACTGTAAAAAATTAGTCAGATCATGGGCTACTGCAAGTCCTTTAGAAATGAAAGCAACTATACTGTTTATTTATAAACAATAAAATCATTACAATTGTAATACAGCTTATAGTAGTAATTCAAGTTTTCTTGGTTTTTTTGCTAACTCGTTTATAATTTCATCTACGTTCACCTGCAGTTCTCTGTGAATGGAGAGCCAATCCATTCAGCCTATATTGCGATGTTGTATTTCGGAGGTAAGTCTTAATTATTTTTAAGGTGGAGAATGATCTTTCAGCTATTTCAGTTGACACAGGAATCGTTGCAAGAATTTGCAGCAAATTGAATATAATTGGAAACATGTCCTTATTGCACGTAGCTAGCGCATCCATTGCTGTCTTATATGGAAGATTTTGTATATTTTGGCATTTTGAACTCTTCAATCACGTCCGAAGGAGGTTCGTTGAGATCGGATTTTAAAAATGGTCGAGTCCGAATTCCGAATGTAATAATTACTATTCAATTATATATTACTAAAATGTAATTTTAGATTTTTTGTTTAAGACGAATTTTAGTTATTCCTAAAGCCTCTGGGGGGTGTTCCGACACCCATATCACCCCCCATAGTTACGCCACTGATTTAATTTGGTTTGGCTATTCACTCAGCCTCACTTAATAACTAATTGATATGAAATTTGACTCTTAACCCTGTGAAAAGCGAGTTGTTTCCTTTGCGTTCCTTAATCGATTCATTTCTTTTTTACACAAGCATCCCTTTTTCAATGCATTTACGGAATGACATTTAACTTATCGTTGCGGCTAGATAAAACATCCCCAGTCTGTGCTTTGATTTAATTTTAATATTGTACTGCAATCGGAGCAGAGCCGAACGGCTCAATACCACTGCAATACCTACCTTTAGTCCAGTCAAATGGTAGAAAATAGGGGAAAGTTTTGGTGGAGTTTTGATATTTGGTTCCTATATGTTTTTTGGATCGCTGTACACGAATATCAGGTTTGCCAACAAGAATTTTGACCGAAAACTAGTGATGGGCATAACCGGACAATTTTCATAACCGAATTAGTTGCATTCGAATGATATTAATAACCGAATGATTATTTGCATAATCATTCGAATAAATTTTTGCTTTCGATTCGTTTCGATTAAGTCACCGGTTTGCCGGTTAACAGTTCACCGTCATCTGCATCGACATCGGTTCAACGTCATCTGCATCGACATCGTAATTTGCAGATAGCAGAGGAACCAAAACATAATATGTACGGTCGGCGCCTTAGAAATCGGGACACGTAATATGTTCTTCTAGTCTTTGGAGTATTCTTGCTCCGGTTACTTCATTAATGTGAGATGGCATTTCATAATTGACAAACAATAAACAATCTGACGTAACAATTAAAACCATAACTGTAAACACCCAGTTTATACACTTAAAAATACATGCAAAATATGTCATAATAGTGTGTAGTGCCCGATTTCTAAGGCGCCGACCGCACATTATGTATTATGTATTGGAAATTAAGAGGTATTTATTAAGAAGTGTAGAAAGAAAGAAATATGCGGGACTGCTTGCTAATCGCAATAAAAACAGTTTATTGATCGGGCGGGTTAAAGGCGCCGCCTCTTGTATTCAACCTTTGGAGATGTAAGCAAATAAAAAATTGATTTATAGCTTGATGCGTTTGCAGTTTTTAGGGGTTCAGGTTTCAGGTCCCCAGAATTTGATGATTTGATATTTTTTATGATAGGAGGTAGGTACGCGATAACCAAATGGTGTTTTCAGTACAACCTGCTTTGTTTATGAGTTATGACGTATTTATATTTACAGAATTTTGAGCACTGCATAGGTCGCTGAGATATGGCACATAGTACCTTTGAATAGAGGTTTTATATCCAAAGCATAGTACGTAACAGCATGAGGTTATTTTTCATTTGAATACTTGGAACGAAAACCGAGTTACACAGGTTATTTCAATAACCGGATAACCGGTTATTTTCATTCGAATAAGCTCATCACTACCGAAAACACGTTTCTTTAAATAAAAGCGGTGTAAAAAACCGATTTTCTTTTAGTTTTTCTAAAATTATTCGAAAACCATCCAATTTTGTATGTTGAACCTATATGAAATGAAAGAGGATAAAATTTCTTACATTTTATGTACTAGAGGTTTTTTTCTCCGATCAATCGTTCAGCCGCGAGAGCGCCACGAAGTTAGGTGTTAAAAGCAAAAAGAAAAGAATTATACCAGTTTAGTTCAAAGTAACTTGCAAACTATCCATATTTCGTAAATCAAAAATGGTATATGAAATGAATCTTCATAAATGAAATGTTGGAAAATCTGATATTCGCGTACAGCGACCCAAAAAACATAGAAACCAAATATAAACACCAAAACTTTCCCCTATTTTCTACCATTTGACTGGACTATAATTTCGCGGCGCTCTCGCGGCTGAACGATTGATCGGAGAATAAAACCTCTAGTACATAAAATGTAGGGAATTTTATTCTCTTTCATTTCATATAGGTTCAACATTTACGAAATTGGATAGTTTTCGAGTAATTTAAAAAAACTAACAAAATTTCGTTTTCTACACCGTTTTTGCTTAAAAAAACGTATTTCCGGTCAAAATTCTTTTTGGAAAACCTGATATTCGTGTACAGCGACCCAGAAAGCATATAAGAAACATATATCAAAATTCCACCAAAACTTTCCCCCTATTCGCCCTTTTTGAGCACCATTTGACTGGACTACTTTACTTTTCAGCATTTATTTTGGTGTGGAAAAGTCCAACTTTTCAAAACAAGAATGGAAAAATGAAAAATTCCGAAAAAACGCTCTAACACTAAACAACCAAACGTCATCGCAATTTTTTTACAAACTGTCTATTAAAGCTTACATTGTTTTCCATAACAGCCAGAGTTATTTGAATTTTAAAATTTTGAGTTTTTCTTACCAACATTCTCAATAAAGATTCAAGAATTAATAGGTACGTCCCAAATTAGGAAAAATCTTGTGTGTAATTCATTGGGAAAATCATATTTTTCCTATCTTATTTCACAAATAGCTATTTAAGTTACTATTTCCAAAAAACGAGGTTCTTAAAATATTAATAGGCAATTAACAGACGGGGCGCTAAAATATAAAACAATAGTCGAACCGAGAGGCAAACAATAACAATACTAAAATTGACAGTGGCCAGTGCCACTTTAGTAATACTACAACATTCATCGTACTTCTCATGTAGATATATATTCAAGCATAGAATTCCGCCAATATTACGACTGAAACAGAATGTCCGCCTCCGCAGGTAAACTGAGTACACAATAACCATGCACAGCGGAATGCACTTGTTTTTCTGCCTAATTTCAACCGGTCAGCGGTCTGTTCCTAAAATAAAAAAAATTAAACTGGAAAAATATGTTAAAAATTCGATTATTTGTGTTGTACATGTATTTCCATGTGTTTACCGCCTGACATTCTATTTTGGTCGAAATAATATTAGTTGTATACAGGGTTGCAGAATATCGAGGCCCGAAAACTGCAAGCAATCAAAACGGCCGGGTGTTATGTGCAAGATGAAACACGACACTTGTCCGTAAATTCGTCTGAAGGTCGATAAAATCGATAAAGCCCATGGAATCGAACGATACCGAGCGAGAGCGAGCCGATAACCTGGCTGTCACGCTATACCACTATAGTAACAATGAAACTCGAAATTTGAGCAAAATATACTTCAGATTTTTTCTGTCAAATTAACAATTCACATTTTTGACCTGAAGGAAGATGACACTGAATACTGAAGCCTTTATTTTTATTTGAAAACATTTTTATAAGTGTAGCCGGTTTTGAGTTATTGCTAAAAACTGTTGTTCACGACCTTTGACTCCATTATTAAAGGTGTTTACTTAAATCCAATCACTGTTGTCTTTAAACACACGTCCATATTGTAAAATCGAAAGCTATATTAGAACTACTAGTAAATTTAATATAGGTTTAAATTCTTTCCGGGAAACTGTATATCGCGTTGGGTGTCCGACCGATAAGCCAACCTAAGGTCGGCTGCCACGCTGTACCATCTGCCAGACGATGGTCGAACTAAATTATAGTCGTGACAACAACCAAACGGTAATCTGGATAAAAGTTGTAACCATTTCACCCGACTCTTATTACAAGGTGCAAATCAAAATAAACAAAGTATTGATTTAATTTATGTGAACTTACAAAACTGCTATGGTGTAGCTACGAGTTGATACCTTTAAATATCAATAAAACTTGCTTGTTTCTAAAAAATTTATTGTTAAAGTTTGTCATTATTTTACACCTGATTAGATCGGACTTCAAGCATATTTATGATTTTTTTTAATTATATTTCAGTCGTTTTCATAAAAACCAAATACATCACAATAAAGCACCAATCGTGAAGATTAATTTGACGAATTTTATTTTATACATAGAACAACCACAATTATTTGTAATTCGTATAGATTTAGCCTTACAAAATTAATCATTTATAGGCGACCAAACATACTTCTTACCCAGCCTTAAACTGTGGCTCCTTATTACAATTAGATTTTAACTTATTTCTCACCATCTGATAATATTTCATCACATCCATGTAAGTTGGTAGAGTCACTCCATTTAGATCCTCGGGTGTTCCAAATAAAGGACAGTTTATATTGGTCCTGGTTATGATAGTTTTCTCGAATTTAATAGTACCTATTTTTAATAGAATCAGCTGGAAATTTGTAAACAGATTCTGTATTCTGGGTCTTCATTGTAACAGAATCATTCATAGGTAGGCACCTAAAATAAACAGAACGATTAGGTGGTTTGTCAATTATGTAGAAGATAAGACAAAAGTTAAAGGTTTCTTTAAACCAATTGAAAATACTTCGAAACATAACCTAAAAATTGTAATTATGTCAAAATATTTAGGAAGTTATGTCCTTTTATGCTTTGCTAGTGAGTACCTAGTGGTGTATAGTCAAGGGGTTTATATTATTAAATTATCTATAGATTACATTTAACATAACAATATATATATTAAATAGCTGTACAGGTCTAGAAGGCCTTGGGCTTGTTTGATAATATCCCTCCACCTCCTCCTGTCCATGGCTACTTCTTCCCAGTTGCAAACTTCAATTTCCCTTAGATCTGCTACCACTGCCTCCATCCACTTCCTTTTCGGCCTTCCTCTTCTCCTTTTTCTCTTCACTCTGTGCTCCATGACTTGTCTTGTTGCTCTCTCCTCTCCTAGCCTTCTTACATGGCCCAACCAACGTATCATTAGGCCTTTAATTACCCCTACTATAGATGGTTGCCCATTCAGGTCCATCACCTCTTCATTCGTTCTCCTTTCCCATCTGTCTCCTACTTTCTTACCTTTGAATATCCTTCTCAGCACTTTTCTTTCCCATATTTCCAACTTTTTTTGCTCCGTTTTGGAAAGAGACCACATCTCACTCCCATACGTAACTGTTGGTCGCACTACTGTTTTATAAAGTCTAATCTTAGCATTTCACGATACACTATTAGATTTAAAAAATGTAACAGAGATCCCGCACTTTTATTACCTTTCACTATCCTTTCACCTATTTCCTTTTCATCTTCACCCCTGTTTAATAGCTTCACTCCTAAATAGGTAAAATCTCCAGTTCCTTCGATTTCGTTCACCTTGTCATCTTCCGATTTGAATATTAAATTTCTGCTCTCGTCTGTTCCCTTTCCCTCTTGCACTTCCATGTACTTAGTCTTCTCCATGTTAATTCTTAGACCATACTCCTTTGCAACTTTATCTAATTTATGTAGCATTTTTATTATTTCATACTTGCTTCTGGCTACTAAAGCTACGTCATCGGCAAAAGCTACTATTTCATGTCTATTGTGGTATACAGTTCCGTTTGTGTGGAACTCACACTTCCTTACAATCTGTTCCAACAGTAAATTAAATAAATCTGTGGACGAAGGTTCTCCTTGCCTCAGTCCCTGGTGAACTCTAAAATTCCGTGAAGTGGTCCCGTTAATCGTTACTTTATTGTTCGTTTCTTGTAATGTCATCTTTATTAGTCTTATTCACTTTGTGGGTATTCCTAAATTTACCAGCGCATTATACAGGTTGCTCCTATATACCGTATCATACACTCTCCTAAATCTATAAACACCAAATGCAACGGTAGGTTGTACTCATAGCTATTTGATATTAGCTGTTTAATCACAAAAACTTGGTCATTTACGGACCTATTTGACCAAAACTCACACTGGTAATCCCCTATCAAGTTTTCTGCTGTTTTCGATAACTTTCTAGGTAAACAATTTCCGAACACTTTGTAAACTACGTCCAACAATGCAATTCCTCTATAGTTTTCGCACCGGGTTACGTCTCCCTTCTTATGTATTGGGCACAGTATGTTATTAATTTTCAGGTGATTTATCTCTTTCTTGATTTCCTCTTGTGTGGGTACTTGTGTTACCTCCTTCTCCTGTTGTTCTCTTCCTTCTCTTTCATTTTCCACCATATTAGTTTCTCCATCCTTGTCCCCTAAAATGTCTCTAAATTACTCAATCCATCTGTTCAGACTTCCTTCTGTGCCTCCCACCAAGTTTCCTTCTTTATCTCTGCAAAAGAGTGGCCTAGCTTTTTTCCTTGTTTTCCCTTTTTTTGCTTCTTGGTAAAAATTTCGAATATCCTTCATAATGAAGTTTTCCTCCAGTTTTTGTATTTCTTCTTCCATTCTCTTTCTTTTTTTCTCTACATACTCTTTTTGATTCCTTTCTGGTATCCTCATATCTTCTCTTTTTTCTGTGGTGTTTCTTCTCATCATCTCCATCCTGGCATTGTTTCTTATTTTAATGGCTTTTACACATTCTCCTTCTTATAGTCTCGGTCCGTCATAAACTCTGCCTCCTCCTTTATTGCTTTCTCTATATTTTTCCAATATGCTTCTATACTCTGATTCTCATTCATATTTCGTAGGCTCTCTTTTAACCCCTTTCTGTACTTCTCAATGCATTCTTGGGTTTTCAATTTGCTCTTGTTATATGTTACCCTTTTCTCGCTTGTCACCGTCTTTAAAGTTGGTTTTACTTGTTCCACTTTTAACCGGACTAAGAAGTGGTCAGTGTCAGCGTCTCTCCCTCTGTAGCTTCTTACGTCCCTAATAGCACTGATATGTTGTGCTTCTACCACCACATGATCAATCTGGTTGACGGTCCTCCCGTCTGGAGATACCCAGATTCCAAGGTGGTGTATTTCTTTATGTTTGAAGATAGTTGAGGCAATTATCATATTTCTTTCTGTGGCAAAATCTATTACCATTTTCCCGTTTTTATTACTTTTGGTATGTTTGCTATACTGACTTATGACTGGTTTATATATAACGGCTCTCTTCCAATTTTAGCATTACAGTCCCCTAAAAGGATTTTTATATCATACTTCGGTATATCTTGATACAAATTCTCCACCTCTTTGTAGTAAGCACTTTTTTCTTCTTGATCTTTTTCTTCAGAGGGAGCATGTACATTAATTATACTTATATTTCTGAATTTTCTCTTCGATTTTATACTACATAGTCGGTCCGACACCGGCTGGAACTTCATAACCAACTGCTTCAAACTATTTTTTACCATAAAACCCGTTCCAAACATCCATTGCTCACTCCCACTCTTAAAATATATAAACTCTCCCATATCCTCTATTCCTATTCCGCTTTGCTTTGTCTCCTGTAACGCTATAATATCTATTTTGTATCTTCACAGTCCTTCCATTAAATTTTTCATTGCTCCTTGGACATAGGTTCCTCTTACATTCCATGTTCCTATTATAATGCTCTTCTTCATTTTATTCCTCCTTTTCGCAGTCCTTTTCAATGCCTCTGTCATAACAATACTTACCGAAAATAAATAATTATTCCAAATAAATGCTTCTATTTTTGACACACTATGCGATGCGCAAGTGCGCACAAAAACTCTCGTTGTGCAGATAATCATATATATGTAATGATGCGTGAGTGCATGGGTGGGGTGAGATATTTTACCCCCACCTGAATATATGATTGATTATTAGTATTATCTGATAAAATGCGACTATTTTAAACGAATTTTGGCCAAATCGTTCATACCTAATGCATATTTAACCTTAAGCACAACAGTCAAAAATAACCAAAATTTCAAAGGAATGCTGAGGGCAGTAGATAATTTTTTATTCTTTTTTTACTTTAGTATTTTGTTCATGGTATCAAACGGCACCTTTTGAGCAATCTCCAAATTAAAAATTAAAAATGTTTAGCATATCGACTTTTATGATCACCCTTAATAAATGATGTTTTTGCTCATGTTTTTTGTGTAATCATTAATTGCAGTTTAAATTATTTTGTGTTTTAGTTAACAAAAGAACAGGACATTGAATTTGAAAAGCTTATTTTGAAAGATGAGGAACTATTCGGATTTTGGATTCAATCTACAGAAGAAAAAATGAAAGAGGACCAGCTACTGGCATTTGGGAATCCATCTGCAGAAGCAGATAGGGACCAGAACCAGCCCCTACTGGATAAAAAGGTATATATACAGATTGCGGCAGGCAACTAGGAATTTACATGTGGCCGTAATTGTATTAAAAAAATTAAAAAGCGAATATATAGCTTGTATTTATAATGATCCTAACGACCTACCCCTATCGCACATTGATTGTTTGTTTATTAAACGCCACGACGGCCACATGCATATTCTCCTTGCTTTTGCAATGGTCCTAGTTGCCTGCCCCAATCTGTATATATATACAAGGTGTCCTGCGAGGTAAGGTACAAAATTTCAGAACGTGTTCCTTAGGTAAATTTGAGTCGAAAATGTCTATATGAACATGGTCTGCAAATGCTTCCTTATCGAGATATGACATTTTTTAAATTTTAGTATTGTTACAGGAAAATCTCTCTTATTTAAAAAAATATGAAAATAATAATAGTTCAAAATGTCCATCTTTACACAGCAAGCACAGTCTAGTCCGTTTATAAATGTGTGGTGGAGCACCATGTTCTAGCCAGCCAGTGGGCCGTGCTACATTTTGTCATTTATTGTGACAATTGAGCTGTGTCAGTTTGATTGAACTCCGCATTTCATCAGACGGTTAATTTCAAATCTACTGTCATGCCACACTATGGTAGAAATGTGCTTGAGTATTTAAATACCACTTTTCCTGAATGTTGGATCGGACGCGGTAGCCCAGTTTCTTGGCCACCCCGCTCACCCGATTTAAATCCCCTAGATTACTACTTGTGGGGACACATGAAGACTTTGGTGTCTGTGGAGAAATCACGTACTAAGGATGAACTGCTTCATAAAATTATTAAAGTTGCTGCTGACATTAGAAACAACCGCCATGTTGTCCGGAAAACCGTCAATAACATTTATAAACGGGCGAGACTGGGCTTGCGGTGTGAAGGTGGTCGTTTTGAACAATTATTGTAATTTTTTTTAATAAAAGATTTTCCTCTAATACCTACTACTAAAATTTTTAAAATGTCATATCTTGATAAGGAAGCACTTGCGGACCACATCCTTGGGGATGTTATAAATTCTTTTAATGAGGTGGATTAGTCCTCACATCTTCCAATGTCTACAATCTTTGGTGTGTTTTGGCTGCCTCCGCTACTTTACTCCATTCTTTTCTGTTATTGCATGTCTCTCTCCAGTTTTCTATTTCGATATGTCTTAGGTCTCAGAGTACTCCTTCCCACCAGCTACTTTTTGGTCTTCCTCTATATCGTTTCTGACCAAGTTTCCACTCCGTTATTTTCTTAATAGTTCTTGTATGGTGGCATCACATAATATGGCCAAACCATTTCAGTCTCTGTGCTTTGATGTGTCATACTATGTCTTCTCCTTTTATTTTCTCTAGTAACTCAAAATTCATTTTCCTTCTGAGAACATTGTTATCCATCCTTAGTGGCCCTAGGATGTTTCTTAATATTCTCCTCTCAAATTTTCTAAGCTCTTCTTCCTTTGCTACAGTTACGGCCCACGTCTGCATTCCATATATCACTACCGGTCTTATAAGTGTCTTGTAAATGTTTATCTTTGTTGTTTTTTGTATCTGGTTACTTTTTAAGATTGATTTGTCAGCGTAATATGCTTTGTTTCGTTTTTGTATTCTCTCTGTAAGTTGTTTTTCTGGTTGTCTTGGTCTTGTAATCAGATTTCCTAGGTAGATGAATGCTTCCACCCTCTCAAATGTGTACTGTTTTACTTTTAGATCTTGTTTTTGCTCTAGGTTCTTGTTGTATCTCATACATTTGGTTTTGTCCTCATTAATTTGGAGTCTGTAGTATTTTGCTTCTTTGTCTATTTTCTTTATTTTCTCTATTAGCTCGTTTTTTGACGTACTGATTATTGTTACATCATCCGCATATGCGATAAGTTGGGTCCCTTTATTAATATTTGTCCCTTGTATTTCTGTCTTCTTTATGATGTTTTCCATGGCTAAGTTAAATAGTACTGGGCATAGTGTGTCACCTTGTTTCACTCCTGTGTCTGTTTTGATAAAATCTGTCGTAATTTCATTGATCTGTACTCTGCTACTTCTGTTCCTTCCAGTGTCATTTTTATCAATCTTATCAGCTTTTTGTGGATTTCTGTATCTTCTAGACTTTGTATCATTTTGTGTCTGTTAATGGAATCAAAAGCTGTTTTAAAAGCTAGAAATGCTATATGCAGATCAATACTGTAAGCATAAGCTCTTTCCATTATTTGTCCCATTATGTGTAGTGCATCTGTTGTGCCTCTTCCTGATCTGAATCCTTGTTGATAGTCTTAAATTATCTTTTCTGTGTATGTTTGCAATCTTTTCTTTAGTATGTGCGTAAAAACTTTATATGTCGTGTTAAGTAGCGTGATTCCTCTGTAGTTAGCACTGTTTTCAGGGTCCCCTTTTTTGTATATAGGAATTATTGTTCCTCTACTCCATTCTTTTGGTATTGTCTCCGTTTTCCATATCTCCCTTATCAGTTTGTATATCTTATATATTGTCTTTTTTCCTCCATATTTTAATAGTTTGTTGGGTATGCTATAGTTCCCTGGAGATTTGTAGTTTTTGAGTCTTTTTATTATCTGCATTACTTCTTTTAACATTGGTTCCTTTCCTGTTCCTTCTTCGCCTTCTCGCTCCTGAGATCGTTCTAGTTTATGTTGTTGGTTTTGCTTCTCGTTCTTTGTGTTTTGTTGATGTCGTAGGTGGTCTTCCCATAATTCTTTAATTTCTTGTTCCTCGTGTTGATGTGCCATCTTTTTTTTACATGTTCTTATTTTTATTCTTGGTTTAGTCTGGTTTCATTTAATTTGTCATAGAATTTCTCATGTTATTGTTTTTGTTTTCCTTCTCTATCTGCTCTAGTCTTCATCCATATGTTTTTCTTTCTTTTAAATATGTTTTTGGCCCTGTTTCTAATACGCTTATATTGTTCTCTGTCTTCTTCCTTTTTGTTCCTCAGCCATGTTTTCCAGACCTTATTTTTTTCTTCAGTTATAAGTCGACATTCTTGAGCATACCATTCTTTCTTTTTTATTTCCCTTCTTTTAAATCCTATTGTTTTGTCTGCTGCGGTTATGATGTTCTTTTTAAGTCTGTGCCATTTATGTTCCACTTCTTCCTCTTCTTGCAAATCATCATTGCTTTCTTCTATGGCTTCTTCACACTTTTTTTGTATTTCTTTGTTTTTCAATGCTTCCACTTCCCACTTTCTTCTCACTTTATATTTATCTTTTTGTCGTCTTGTTTCTCTTCTATTTTTCATCGTCATTATTACTAAATAGTGGTCCGTATCTCCATTTGCCCCTCGGTAGGTTCTTGTATCTGTTAGTTCTTTCAAGTTCTTTCTTGTCATAAAGATATGATCAACTTGAGTTTTAGAGGTTCTGTTTGGATGTCTCCATGTAACTTTGTGGATCCTTGGATGTTGGAATATTGTTGTAATTATTATTATTTGGTTCATTGTTGTTGATAGTTTGCAAATTTTGTATCCGTTGTCGTTTGTGGAGTCATATGCTGTGTATTTTCCTCTTAGATCGTTTAAAAAACTTTCCGCCCCCACTTGTGCATTAAAATGACCTAATACGATTATGTTATCTTGTCTTGGTAACTTCTCAATCACATTTTGTAGTGCTTCATAAAATTGTTTTTTCTTTTCGTCCTCACTGTTTTCTGTGGGTGCGTATATCCCTACTAATGACATTTTCTTTCTTGTTTTTGTTTCTAACCTTAGTACTGCTATCCTCCCATTCACTGGTATAAATTGTATTATTCTGTTCCTGGTGTTCTTCTGCACTATAAATCCTACTCCCTTTTGTCTCTTTAGATAAAAAGGTAAGGTTATAAAATTGTTGCTTGATTAAATGATACATGTTTATACACACAGGTTTAAATGATGTTATTGCTCATGTTTTTCGTGTAATCATTAATTGCAGTTTAAATTATTTTGTGTTTCAGTTAACAAAAGAAGAACAGAACATTGAATTTGAAAAGCTTATTTTGAAAGATGAGGAACTATTCGGATTTTGGATTCAATCTACAGAAGAAACAATGAAAGAGGACCAGCTACTGGCATTTGGGAATCCATCTGCAGAAGCAGATAGGGACCAGAACCAGCCCCTACTGGATAAAAAGGTATATATACAGATTGCGGTAGGCAACTAGGACCATAGCAAAAGCAAGGGGACTTTACATGTGGCCGTAATTGTATTAAAAAAATTAAAAAGTGAATATATAGCTTGTATTTATAATGATCCTAACGACCCATGGTCTGCAAATACTTCCTTATCGAGATATGACATTTTTTAAATTTTAGTATTGTTACAGGAAAATCTCTCTTATTTAAAAAAATATGAAAATAATAATAGTTCAAAATGTCCATCTTTACACAGCAAGCACAGTCTAGTCCGTTTATAAATGTGTGGTGGAGCACCATGTTCTAGCCAGCCAGTGGGCCGTGCTACATTTTGTCATTTATTGTGACAATTGAGCTGTGTCAGTTTGATTGAACTCCGCATTTCATCAGACGGTTAATTTCAAATCTACTGTCATGCCACACTATGGTAGAAATGTGCTTGAGTATTTAAATACCACTTTTCCTGAATGTTGGATCGGACGCGGTAGCCCAGTTTCTTGGCCACCCCGCTCACCCGATTTAAATCCCCTAGATTACTACTTGTGGGGACACATGAAGACTTTGGTGTCTGTGGAGAAATCACGTACTAAGGATGAACTGCTTCATAAAATTATTAAAGTTGCTGCTGACATTAGAAACAACCGCCATGTTGTCCGGAAAGCCGTCAATAACATTTATAAACGGGCGAGACTGGGCTTGCGGTGTGAAGGTGGTCATTTTGAACAATTATTGTAATTTTTTTTAATAAAAGATTTTCCTCTAATACCTACTACTAAAATTTTTAAAATGTCTTATCTCGATAAGGAAGCACTTGCGGACCACATCCTTAGGGATGTTATAAATTCTTTTAATGAGGTGGATTAGTCCTCACATCTTCCAATGTCTACAATCTTTGGTGTGTTTTGGCTGCCTCCGCTACTTTTCTCCATTCTTTTCTGTTATTGCATGTCTCTCTCCAGTTTTCTATTTCGATATGTCTTAGGTCTCCGAGTACTCCTTCCCACCAGCTACTTTTTGGTCTTCCTCTATATCGTTTTTGATCAAGTTTCCACTCCGTTATTTTCTTAATAGTCCTTGTATGGTGGCATCACATAATATGCCCAAACCATTTCAGTCTCTGTGCTTTGATGTGTCTTACTATGTCTTCTCCTTTTATTTTCTCTAGTAACTCAAAATTCATTTTCCTTCTGAGAACATTGTTATCCATCCTTAGTGGCCCTAGGATGTTTCTTAATATTCTCCTCTCAAATTTTCTAAGCTCTTCTTCCTTTGCTACAGTTACGGCCCACGTCTGCATTCCATATATCACTACCGGTCTTATAAGTGTCTTGTAAATGTTTATCTTTGTTGTTTTTTGTATCTGGTTACTTTTTAAGATTGATTTGTCAGCGTAATATGCTTTGTTTCGTTTTTGTATTCTTTCTTTAAAGTATTTTTTGTTTTAGTTAACAAAAGAAGAACAGAACATTGAATTTGAAAAGCTTATTTTGAAAGATGAGGAACTATTCGGATTCTGGATTCAGTCTAGAGAAGAAAATATAAACGAGAACCAGGTACTGGCATTTGGGAATCCATCTGCAGAAGCAGATAAGGCCCAAAACCTGCTACTCGAATTTGGAAATCCATCTGCAGAACAAGACAGGGACCAGAACCAGCTACTTGAATTTGGGAATCCTGCAGATGAAAATATGAACAAAAACCAGCTACTGGCATTAAGGAATCCATCTGCTGAAGCAGATAAGGCCCAAAACGAGCTACTCCAATTTGGGAATCTATGTGCAGAAAAGAATATAAATGGGAACCAGCTACTGGAAAAAAATAGGAACCAGAACCAACTACTCGGATTTGGGAATCCATTTACAAAAGAAAATAGGAACGAGAATGCATCTCCTGAAGAAAATATGAATCAGAACAAGCTACCTGGATTTTGGAATCTATCTTCAGAAGAAAGTAGAAACCAGAACCAGCTACTTAGATTTTGGAACCAATCTTCAGAAGCAAATAAGAACGACAACCGGCTACCCGGGTTTTGGAATCCATCTCCAGAAGAAAATACGAACTAGAACCAGAACCGTAAACTGTTTTAAAAAATTTTAGAAATACACCTTCCGATAAAACAATTTTGGAAATTAGTCGTGTTCAAATTTTATGTGATATATAAATTTGAAGGTTAGTTAATGGCAATCAATAAATCATAAAAAAGTATTGGCTTTGCTTTATTAGCAATTAGTACCGCTAATTCTGTTTCAACAATAAGTGACGATGTGTTTTAAATGAGATCTGCACTTTAAATTCTGTGTCAACTTTTCATATTTTTTTTTAAATTTTTTGTAAGTGAATCGTAAATTATTGTGACAGTTAATTTAAATAATTTATAAGAATGATTTTTACAAGACTAGAGATTATCTTAACAGTTAAAAGTTTGCAGTAGGTAGTTATACCTATAATTCTTCTAAGTGTGTGGTCTACTAATGGTATGGCATAATAAATCTTTGCAAACGTCATCAACTATAGTAATGCTGGTATGGATTTTAAGAAGATAAAATGTGCTTACTGGTTGATTAACGGTGTTATAGAAATATTTGCATTATGGACAAACCAATAGATTATGTTGATTACAATGTAAGTAGGGATTATACAAGACTTGTAAATTTTAAAATCTTGAATGAGACTAAACTCCAAGAAATAAGTTTTTCACTGTGGAATGAAACTAACCCTGATGAACTGCCGTATCCAATGATAAACAAATTTTCTAATGAAGTATCAGACATCTAATTAACCCTGCATATTCATTACTAAAGTTAGGAAGAGTTTGTAGATTATTGAAAATAGCAGCAATAGCACCAATAAGAAAAGTAAAAAATACAAATAATATAAAATAATTCCAACCGATCAATCTCCTACCAGCAGGGGAGTAACTAGGCAAACTTTTATTGTAGGCAAGCC
Source organism: Agriotes lineatus (assembly GCA_940337035.1). Taxonomy (NCBI): domain Eukaryota; kingdom Metazoa; phylum Arthropoda; class Insecta; order Coleoptera; family Elateridae; genus Agriotes; species Agriotes lineatus. The sequence goes on along the minus strand of CALNHX010003609.1, from coordinate 72,203 downwards.
AACATTTTTGAGCCCCTCAGTACACTAACAATACATGTGACAAAAAATACTAATGTTACTGTACGACTTTTACATTTATCTTCGGATATTCAAAAATTTCTACAACATTTTTAATTTAAGTTTTAAAAATAAACAACTAAATGTTAAAATAATGCAATACAATATAAACAAAATCCGAACAAAAAACAAAATGATAAAACACAATTGTAATTTAAAAAAGTACACAGTATTATGTAGTCAGTAGAACATTTTACAAATCCGTATATATGTGGTGTAACTGAGTCTCTGCGTCGCCATTTCATCGGCATCGCATTTTTTCAAAAAATCGGAACACAACTGCACCATTTGTAACGCAACGATAAGCATATGCATTTAGCAGTGAACGCGAGTTCGCATCCCACTGGCTGCACGTTTTTCTTAATTTCCAAATTCATGTGATTTGCATTGCTAAGTGTTTCAGTATTATTAGCAACATTAAGGAATTTTTACCTATTTTGTAGATAACTTTGAAGAGTTCAACCATAATTTTATCAAGCAAAAATTGTTTTTCTGTATTAAAGACATTGTAAACATTTTCTTTTGTAATTTTTTATGTACAATTTTTCAAAAATGTGTTTTTATTTGTGTGGAAGAAATTATTATTTCAGTGCAATTTTGGCGCCCCTTGCCGCTTGCGCCTGTAGGCAGGGGCCTATACCCAGTTACGGCCCTGCCTACCAGCTGTGGAAAAGATACTTGAAAAGGTGGTGCATATGCAATTGGTACACTGTATAACTGAGCAAGAAATATAATAATAATAATAATGTCTTTATTTAGATATAACAACACAAGAAATACAGCAAGTAAATGTAAAACAAAATAAGTATACTCAAAAGGGCGAAGTTCAGAAAGGTTTGCCTGGGCAAATCTTCTGTCATAATTCTCATGATTTCATAATATCATAATTTCAATCTGGATTTAGTGTCAATGATAGTTGTGAGCCCGCTTTTTAGGGTGTTTTGAATGACTAGAAAATTGCTGATAGGAATGCTACCGTAATTTATTGTACTGTTCTTTGATTTCAAACTGTGAGTTCCTGGAGGTTATTGAAGAGATTTGAAAACATAGAACTCAAAGGCAAGGTATCAAATTGGTTCAAAGGTTATCTGATAGACCGAAAACAAATAATTAAATGTGAAAATATAATATTAGAAGAAAAGAGCACAGTATATTTACACATTCAGTAGGGACACGAGCATATCTCCACTTTCCGCAGATTTTTAGTACGCATGCGTTGAAACTGGCGGTCCTTCGACAGATACCCGCAGGATGGCGCGCTCAGTTTTCTCTGATTTTAAATAATTTTGACGGTTGCCGTGCATGTAGGTATTGTTCTATGCGTGTATGTGAATTGTTTATTTCCATTTAAGAAGTGTAAACATAGTTATTTGTATTATAACTAAAGAAAAGTATTGTTTTTCTTTACGAATCCCAATCTTTCTAATCGAGGCGCAGCAGAGATTAGAAACGCGATGAGTAAAGAAGAACTTACTTTTCTTTAAGAATAATACATAAACATTTGTCAAACACTCAATTTCAAATTAATTACTTTTATAGATTATTTAAAAATACATGACAAGCTGGAGAATCAAATTGCCGTTTCCATTAATGTAGCAACTAAACAAAAATAAGTAAACAAAAATTTTGTCAAGTGTGGTCGCGTGAGTTTGTACATTTTTAATACTGCATTTACAGATACGTAACCATTAAAACCAGAAGATAGAACAATTTCTTCTGAAACTCAGAAACATTTGAAGAGCTTCTGGCAAACACAATATTTGTCCAAAAATTTCGCAATCATGTTTTATTAGCTAATAAAGTTTAAGCAATCAAGTCCATTCCGTTTCACTCAAAAAGGTGATATGTCCAGTTTTTCTGTAGTTTTATAAAGATAGTTGTTACAATACAATTAGTGTGCCAAGAAGTGTCAGAATCTAAACTAAATTTGTAATTTTTGTTTCATGTTGTGATTTTTCAGTTTTTTTTTCGATTTTTTCAAAAACGGCTCTAACGATTTTTTCAAACTTTACATTTTTATAACATTTTTAATGTGTTTTGATGTGAGATAGGTAATTTTCTAGTTGAATACTTCTAAAATGGGTTTCTTTTGTTTTTTTTTCTATTTTTTTATTAACTCCTATTTTAAATAGAACACCCGGTATATTATTACATTTTTGAATTCAGCTTAAAATTTTAGAGAAAATTTGTCTCTTGAACTAACGCTCTATGTTGTACCGTTTTTGTAGAATTTGTAATTTTTGAACATTTTTGACAAATGCTTAAAAATTAGAAATCAATTTTTTGGCTAATTATAAGATCATTGTAAAACGAAGTTGTGTGAGTGTATCACACCAGATTTTTTGCTCGTACTTTCATATCTCGTAAAATATACTGTGTTGTGATGTTTAGAAGTTCAGTACTCGAATAAAACGCGGCAGGGAACATAGCGCCATCTATGGTATATTTCACCAAGGACCGCCGGCACCGCCATTCTGTTAAGAAACTTGGTAAGAAGACTTCAAAGGTGCCGACACCTTGGTGTCCCTACTGAATGTGTAAATATACTGTGAAAAGAGTATGCACACTGGAGTTCCTCATGGTAGCACTATTTTGTTTAGCTTACATATAAAAATGACATGCAAAATATTGTTAAGTCGGATAAGTTACACATGTTTTCAGATTACACTGTAATATATATGTTAGGAGACAGAATAATGTAGAAGAAATGGCAAATAACATAAATAACGACCTTCATCAAATAAGTAACTAGATGAAAGCCAATACGATAAAATTGAACAATAAAACATTCGGAAGCATGGTTGCCAATGTTATCATATTTATGGGGAGTTTAGACTAGAACAGTTTAAAATTAAATTAGAGGTGGACAATGTAGAACAGTGTAAGTACCATGGTGTACTAGTTAACAGACACTTGAAATTTTATAGACATGTAGACTACATGTGCAGGAAAACTTTTAAAAAGGTAGGAGTACTTAGAAGGTGTAGTAAATATTTAAGAGTTTGATCATATACCTCACAGTAAACGGACGTGCGAGATGGTGATATCAGTGCAGCCCAGTTTAACAACAACATACAGACTGATACTAAGCAATTAGCTATAAGCATATCAAATCAAACTATTCCCGGCAAAATTCCACACACAAAAGGTAGAGAACCCCTCCAGGGGGTTCCAGTACGCTCACGGATACTTCAACTACAACCGCTATGCTTAATTCTCAGCCCTTTAAATGAATGAGACTGGAAAACCTCAGCGAATATCACAAAAACTAATAGCAAGCCAGAGCTGGGCAGTAATTAATTACTTTGTAATTAAATTAGTAATTAAATTCCTTTTTGTTTATTTGCCTTGGAATTGAATTACTTTTCAAAATGCGGTAATTGTAATTGGGAATTTCCCTTTTTGTTCAAAAGTACTTGAAAATTAAATTTTGAAAGTAATTAATTACTACATTCAATTATTTAATTCCTTTTGTGTAATGAAATTACTTTAAAGTATTTAAATTACTTTACAAGTATTTGAATTACCTGCGGTAATTGAAATTACTCGAGGTACTTGAACTACTTTGTGGTATTTGAATTAGTGACCTCAATTGGATGCTAAATCTCCAGAATGCAAAAAATACGATAAGGTCTTATTAAATTACATTATTAACTTTTTGGAGACGGTCGCCGTACATGTACGATTTTCATTTACATCTTAGCCGATCGCCCGCTGTACTTGTACGATTTCGAATGCACAAGGCAGGAGCTATGATCTTACATATACGACACCCTTTGTATCTCTGTGTGACGGTCACCGTACTATAACGTCCAATAAAACAATATTTGTACACCGTCGTCGTACCTGTACGTTGGCGAATGTGTTCCCGTTGACCGGACGCCGTACATGTACGATCTCATCAACACAACATTCGCCGTACACGTACGTCATCAAAATTTTGGAGTTTGGGCCAAAAATATTGCTTTCAACACATTTCTATTATCAAGATTTTAAAAAGGAAACACAATTTATTCATTCAATCGTATGCAAACATAAAAACTCAAATAATAATAAATACAAAATACAAAAATAAAGGATTTAGTAGGTATATAAAAAAGGAAAAGTTGGTATAGGTACATAAATTCAAATGTGAAAAAGACTTGTTCAAAATTTCAATTTTGTATGATAATCTTGGAAACATGGATAAACACAGAGAGGGACACCACATTCGCTGCACATAAATCGAACGTCTTTCCTCTGGCGCTTCTTCACTCTTGTGTTTGCACATACATGGCAACGACGTTCTGGACCCTTGCATAGCTGTCGGCGGAATTGGTGAAGAGAAGTGCCTCTGAGATAATCTCATAGGGTTGTCCACGGTGGTTGGTCTTGTTGATTTCGATTTCAGGGTGCAATATTTGTCAAAAATTTGTTTTATTATCGCAAGTTTGAATTCCACAAAATGAGGTTTCTTTCCAATATTTACTTGATACAAGACAAATGCATTATAGTATGCTAAGTCCACCAAGTGGAAGAAGAGCTTTTTATACCATTTTAGTGTTTTTCTGGCAGATTCCACAAAACTTATTTGCATGTCTGCCTTGTCGATGGCTCCCATGCTTTGATTGTATTCGAGAACAACATGTGGTTTTATAATAGCTTCCCCAGTTTTCCAATCCTTTTTTCCTGTTGCTCGTGCTTCACTCGTGAAAACCGTAGTAAGCATGTGGACATTTCTTCGGTAGCACCATTTTATTGCTAACATTTTGTCGGTATGTGCAGACACCAACTCTCCTTTCCCGACACGATCAAATTGTTGCATACCTTTCCTATTTTGACGAACAGTGCCACATCCACCAGTTTTTCTTTCCAAAAGAGTCTCAAAGAGTGTTGGACTTGTGTACCAATTGTCGACGAGAGGTATGTGGTACTTATCGTGGAAGGGTTCCATGAGGGTGTTTACGATATCGCCACTTATTCCAAGCGCATCAGTTCATTCAATTTCTGTGGTTCTTCCAGTGTAGACAATGACGTCAAGGACATACCCAGTCTCTGAATCACAGAGCTCAAATAGTTTTATTACGAAGCGGTGCCTTTTTGCAGGAATATATTGCTCGAAAGACAGCCGACCTTTGAATAAAATAAGGTTTTCATCAATTGCCAGATGTTGAAAAGGATAGAATGCGTCTTTGAACTTTTCCTTCATAGCATCAACTACGATCCTTATCTTTCGTAAAGAATCATTTTCTCTTTCGGTTTTGCTATTTGAATAATGCAAGGTACGTAAAGTACTCAAGAAATAATCACGAGAGCAGATTTGTGATAATCAGAAAGTTTCGGTTTCTGCACAATACCCATCAATGTTGTCACACCAAGAAGGATGTAAATTTCCTCAACACTTCTGTTGGTCCAATTTTAATGAGATAATAATGTTTCTTTCAGCTTATTTCCATATGAGTTTGTCTCTTGTGTAATAGCAGACATCAGGTTCGCATCAAAAAAGTGCAAAAAATAATCTAGTTCCGGTAAATCTTCTGTAAAGTTCAAATGCGGTTTTATACCTGAAGCTTCACTAAAATTCATTTCTGAAGGTAGAAAGTTGTCATCAAATGTCCATGTGTACTTGTTCTGTTTTTTTTGTTTGTTCCGTATTAGGCTCTTTGACGTCATCAGATTCATTTTCTTCTGCAAAATCATCTTGTTCACTTTCAGAATCACTGGATTCCTCGAATTCACTTGGAACATATTTACCTCCGCTTGATTCGCCTTCCAAAATTTCCCGAAGTTCTTCGTCAGAAAGACCCCTTTTTTGGCCCATTCTTGCTCAGTTGACATGCGACGTGGTCCTATGTAGGTATCAAGAGTAACTGCAGCGCGCACGGATTAATAATCTGGAATAGTGTTTTATAAAAATCGCGACTTTCTTGTAATTCCGCTCACCTCATCCAACATTACTTCTTTATGTTATACAGAGTGCTGCGTTGACGGACTAAACATACAAAACCACCATGCTAATTATGAGGCATTAAAATATTTGCTTCGTAATGATTTTACACAAAATTTCATTTAGTTTTTTAAAAGAACAGTGCGTAGCGACCCAATTTATATAACTTCAGATATTTTATTGCCCTATACTTAAAATCAATAGGTATTATTAAAAATTGTGTAAAATTAATAGGTATTATTCAAGATGTTGATAAGATTTTGAAATTTGAAGTAAAAATATGAAAGCAACCTGAGCAATTTATTTGGCGAGCTTTGACAGTAATTTTATGTAATACGTATTTTTCTACGGTTACTTCTACGGTGTGTTCAAAAAAGAAATCACATAAGGGTTGGTCATGGAATATAAAAGTAATGTAAATAGCAAGCTTTAGAATTCATTAACTGTCATCACTGTCGTTATAATTGTAAGTTTATATTATACGCTGATATCGCGATTGAAAATTCTAAAGATTCCTGTCTCTAAAGCTTGCTGTCAACATTAGTTTTATTTTCCCTAGCCAACCCTTATGTAATTTCTTTTTAAACATATGGTATAAAGGTCTCTTGAATGTAAAAATGACTTTCTTGTTACGTGCTTGAGCAAATGTCTTTTGTTTTTATATCTGATGTACGAATTCTTATTTCAATCAGCCGTATTGTAATCAATAATCATGCAAGGGAGGAAATTAAATTTTAGTCCAGAGTTATACATATGACACGTTTACATTTTATGATGAGAGAGAGAGAGATCTCTTGTATTCAACTGCATTCAAAAATATTTAAATATGAAAATCAGGAGGCGAGTTAATCTATTATTAATCACATTGCCATTGGAAACTGACCATGGACCAAAACATATATCTTCGGGAAACTCCAAAGAGGCAGTATACTTTCATATAAACGAGTAAAAAAGGTATTTTCGAACTGAGCCAACAAAAAATGCTCAAGTTGCGCCAATTGGATCACCATGCAGTGTTCGTTACAAAATCGAAATAGAATTTTGCTGTCAAACAATTAAGAAATTCAATGCTGCATTCTGTATACTTAAGTAAGTTAGATATTTTCGTCATTCATCCTCATGTTAGGTGTATTTAATAGTAGATTATTCTACAAGTTAAGAAAAGTGAGAGTTTTGCAACATTTAATTTACGAGTGAACGATGCAAAGCGAGTGGATTCATTTTATACGAACATGGAAAAATCACTTTTATAACATATTCAGCGTGCTATTTTTTCTAATACCATTACAAAATTTATCCAAAATGAAATTCGACATTTCGCATTCGAATTTTTTCTTTAAAGCGGCGGTGATGTACCTCGAAATCGTCATTAAAATACGAGAAATCGGCAGTGAAATAATCCATTGTTTTACGACTTTTTATAAGTGGCGGGGCGACAGATAAACGTCAACAGACGTAAACATAACCTAAAAAAGTTGGTTGAAATGTTGTAATTTCGCGATTTCTCTATTTAAAAAACAATGTACCCGTCGATACTGAAGTTCCTATTTATCCCTCATGTGGTTTATTTGTCTTGGCCCTACGGGCCTCGGAACTGAATCCACATTCGCGATAAAAAGTTACACTTTAGTGCAGTGGTATACAAAGTACTAGTTTTTGAAATCGGCAGTGAAAAACGTTGAAATCGATATTAAAATACGAGAAATCGGCAGTAAAGTAATTCATTGTTTTACGACTTTTGTAGGCGGCTGGGCGATAGTTACACGTCAACCGACGTCAACATAACCTACAAAAGTTGATTACAATATTGTAATTTTGCGATGTTGATTTAGAAAAAACAATGTAACCCTCGGCACTGGAATTTCCTCTTTATACCCCAAAGTGGTTTATTTTTTGGCGCTACGGGCATCAGCAACTAAACCCACATTCGTGATAAAAAGCCCAACTTCAGTGATAACCTATGTGGAAATTAATACCGTGCTTTCGTAAAGTAGTGTATAAATTCGTTAAACATTCAAGTAATAACTTTTGGAAAAAATGCTGAGACCCGTCAATTTTTATTTTTATTTGGGCATTTTTTCAAATAAAATCTATACATACAGGGTGACCCGCGTAGGAGGTATGACGTCATCGATGTTTTTTTTAAAAAGCAACCAATCTTTTTATTACGGAATATGAAAGAACCTATGATATGTTTTTCGGACCTTTTCCACTGTCTAGGGTGTAAATCACACAACGTTTCGGGAGTTTTGATCTACTGCCGTCTTCAGGTGTTCTCGGTTAGTCCTGAGAAGGATTGATATTATACGTTTTTCTACGTAAATTTGTGCCCTGGTGGCCTAGTGGTTAGAGTGGCAGACTAGCGATCAGCGGTCCCGGGTTCAAACCCCGGGGGAGGCACAAATTTACGTAGAAAAACGTATAATATCAGTCCTTCTCAGGACTAACCAAGAACACCTGAAGACGGGAGTAGATCAAAACTCCCGAAACGTTGTGTGATTTACACCCTAGACATTGGAAAAAGTCCGAAAAACATATCATAATAGACCACTACCAAAAAATGACATTTAGAGAACAACATGAAAGAACGTATTTTCTTACTTACGTTAAGTTGATTTTTGAGTATAGGTCACATGGCCAAGTATTAAGAAAAACAATTTTGAAATGGCAAAACACTAAATTTAATTTTAGGAAGTATGATTTTACGTTTTTATCAAGAAAGCAATCAATAAAAAACATGTCGGTCGTCTTGGCTACTGTCAGACAGACAACGGTGCACCATTTGAACATTTAATTTAGTTGTTTTTGAAGTTATCATTGTAATTAAATTTAATATTTTGCCATTTTAATTTTTTTTTCTTAATTTTTGGTCATGTGACCTATACTCAAAATTATCTTAGCGTAAGTAAAAAAATGCGTTTTCTCAAATCGCATAATAAAAAATGGGGGTTGCCATTAAAAAAAACATTGATGACGTCATACAAAATAAACTGTGTACGTTAATTTTTAATATTTCATTTTTTAGGAAACTATAATGAAACTGAATAAACCGCCATAATTTTTAGAATATTTTATTTTAATAACATTTTCGCCTCAAGACACCAGAAAGACTTTTACCTTCAATTTTATATTCATCACTAACTCTATCGGCTGAGTCCTATCGGAACTGTAATTTGGTAAAAATTCATTTTATACCAAGCAGGCATAGACTGCAAAAGACGAAAGCCGTACTAATGTTTTACCATTTTTTTTTCTATTTTATGAATGACTTTTCGAGTGTAAAATAGTAGGTACATCTGCGTATTAATGCTATACAGGGCGCTCAAACCTTGCAAATTTAATCATTTCGGTTTTTTTTTAATGAAACACCGTGTACCGGTTGTGCAAATTTGGCTGTTTCTATAGGAAATCTCGATAATTATATGAGACATGGAAAAATTGACCCCCGATTAACGATTTTTTTTCTAGAAAAACTTACTGGTGAATACCAAAATTGGCTATCGCTTCTTTTCAAGATTACTGCCACTGGTTTAGAAGCAAACCCAAAATTTCGTCTTCGAAATCACCATCAATAAATGAAAAATCCTGAGACAAATCAGCTGGCAACTACTGTTTTAGCTTTTAGGCAGTTTACCACTTCATAGGCTATTCATGTTTTTTTCTATCTATAAAAGAATGGGTGGATTTCGAGGGAATAGGTAAAAATACCCCCCAGACGTTTTATCCCCTCCCCCCCCTGGTGTAATCAGTCTGAATTCAACACTAGTTTTAGGCAACCTGGATACAGTATTTAAGAGTTTTATGCTATTTTCGCATATATCAAAACTCTGAGTTCGGTATGATGATTGAAAATGGAAAAATGTATTGGTGTTTGCAGCTTTTTCTGTTAATTTAAACTACCATTGTACTGAATTTGAAAAATTACTTTGTTCGTATATATATATATATATATATTGCTGTGTTATTTACAGGTCACGAATCACTACAGCCTTTTAAGGTCAAACATTTTAATTTTGTTAGCAATTAGTACTAGGTTAAAACGATATGTTTCAAATTAAATAATGAATATAAATACTGCTGGCATGTGACTCCATGTGAAAGGATTATAACAGTAATTTAAACGTCAGTGGTCATAAACAAATACAATTTAATAGTTCTTAGCAAGGCCAAAGGGTTAGATTGTCATTAACTAATACACAATAATGCAAATATAGTCTCAAATCAATCCAGTAAACGAGCATTCGACTACACCAAAATTATAAATGGGCAAGTGCACGCAGGAGGTGCAATACACCTGTGATATAGTGCGACAAGTGTATTTCCGGTGAACGGGTAATGCAGTGTATGTGTGCGCGGTAATCCCAAAGCAACATCAAGCTGGAAGGACCATCTGCACATAGAACTGCACAGGTTCCAGGCACTATAGCAGGCAGGGAAGCTGGACGACTGGAGCAACTGGTTCCGAACGCTCGGATGTAGACCGCAGGCCACAGGAGAACATGGAGCAGTTCCAATCAAGGGCGAATTCTCCTGAAATAACAATAGCCACGTGTAATAGTTGGAAACATCAACAAAAGTTAATCATACCTGTGGCAACACTAAACACTTGAGTTAAACTGGGATATCAACACCAGGAACGAGCAGGGCCTAGGTGCCGTTGCAGGTGGCGTTCCTCCAAATGAATATAACAAGATCACCAGGTGCCGTTGTTTGTCAGGAATCCAAACGCATCCGAAACGGGGTGTTTGTTAGCGGTCCTCCAACAAGATATGGTCCAGAAAAGTGTGCCAAGGGTGCATATTAATTAGAGCGACCTGTACATATAATTAAATTAGCTAAATGGATAGATTTAAGTTTGTATTTAATTAGTTACTAGGTTAATTTTTCCCGCTCTATTTTTGTGAGCGTGGCGTGCATAGAAAAGCCGCGAAATTACACAATAGATACAGCATTTGTTAATGGGGGCTATTTCCTGCCATATATTCTAGTGACAAGCAATATTTCAATCTTTGTCAAAATTTCCCGCCAATTTAGACGTGTTTGTAACGGCCATTTTACGCAAAACTGAACCTAAATGACCTTAACGGAAATTTGCGCCATGTGGATGTGGCATGCTACGATCCAATTAGAAAGGATTAGCCCGAGTATGGGGGGTTTTTTCAACCCTTGTATATAAGCCTTTTCGCGCACTTGAGGGGGACTTAACTTGACTTAACTTAACTTCACTTAACTTCGCTTGGCTTATCTGCTGATATGCGGGTTGTTACGTCATAAGCCGAAAAATTTGTATCACGTTGTTGTTTTTTTGACAAGCGTTGAAAATAAAACGAATGTTTTTTGTAAGTGTTGTTTGTTTCTACGCGAGAAAAATTAAGTCAACTTACCTCGTCATACAAGCGTCTACGATCCTGCGGGGCACAAACCACGAGTGAAGGCAACTAAACAATCACCAAGCCGCGGACGACACCTGTTGATGACACCACGAGCTTCGCCATTGAAATTTGCAAATCTCGAATCGATTCACGATCGATTCGCGCCGGCGCACAGCAGGGAGTCCAGGACCGTATTTCGCATTTGGTAACGTTATATCAGTTATTCTGCTGCATGAATTGCCCGAAAGTTTTTGTTTATTGCCGTTATAAAAGTGTAAGGATTGATTTGAGGATAATATTAAATTAAAGCAATCGTCTCTTTGACCATCAAACCCTAGGAACCCGCGAAATAAGAATAATTTTGAATAAATTTCTATAACCCTGAGATTATTGCATTTCAATTTGAGTCACATGCAGATTAGTTAGTAAACAAATAAGAGCTGTTTGTGGTATCCCAAGGCTGTGCTTCGTAAGCTAAAATTAAAAGTACAGGTAAGGTGTAAAATTTCACTTAGGCATCCCCTTTTGTGCGAGGGCTTAATAAGCAATTAAGTAATTAGTGATTAAAAAAAAAAGGGGGGTGTAAATTTAAGGGGTATCACGGCAACTTTTTGGCGCCCAGAAACGTGACGCGTTAGGTCTGAGGGGTAATTTGTTTATATAAAAATAGTAAAAATGAATAATGAATATCAGTTGAGGTCAAAGGGTCAAAATAATATGGAAGATAAAGTAGAGGAAAGTCAAGTAGTAGAGGAAAATAGGAAAATGCAGGTAGAAACAGTACAATCAGAGCAACAAAGCATGGGGGGACGAGACGACGACATAAAGAGAATGTTGAGGGAAATAAGTCAGAATATAAATAGTGAGATTCAGAATATAAATAGTGAGATTCAGAATATGAATAGTGAGATTCAGAATATGAATAGTAAGATAGAAAAATTTGGTCAGGAAGTTAAACAAGAAATCACACAGGTAGTGAATAAAAAGCTAGATGAAATAAATAATAGGATAGCGGTAAATAACCAGGAACTTAGACAGGAAATACAGCAAAGTGATAAGAAATGGGAAGAATTTGAACTTAAAGCTCAGGAAAGGTGGGAAACAATACAACAACAGTTTATAAAAAGTAATGACAAGATAGAGAATCTTGAAATCAGATTAGATCAGGAGCAGGTTTTAATAGAAGCAAAATTAAACACAAGATGCGAACGGCTTGAAGGAAAAATAAGTCAGGAAGTGCGTCAGCTAGAGATAAATACTGAAAACAAAATAGGGATCGTTAATGAAGAAAATAAAAAATACATTGGAAAACAGTGTGGTCAAATTAGAACTGAATTAGAAAATGAAATAGGGATAGTTAGGGAAGAAAGTAAAAAATACACTGAAAAACAGTGTGAGCAAGTTAAGACTGAATTAGAAAATAAAATAGGTATAGTAAGGGAAGAAACAAAAAAATGCACTGAAAAACAGTGTAGTCAAGTTAGGAGTGAATCAAAAAATAAAATAGGTATAGTAAGGGAAGAAACTAAAAAATGCACTGAAAAACAGTGTAGTCAAGTTAGGAGTGAATTAGAAAATAAAATAGGGATAATCAGGGAAGAAAGTAAAAATTACACCGAAAAAGAGTGTGGTCAAGTTAACACTGAATTAGAGAATAGAATAGAAAATTTGGGTATGCAGGGGAATAATAGGCCCGAATATAACATGGGAGTAGGACTCATCATATTTGATGATACTACAAACAACCTTAATATTAAATTTTATAGCCATAACGGTAAGATACACCCGAAGCCTGTCATTAAAAATTTACAGGTGGACTTAGATAATTCGAAAGAGCGGTTAAGACACAACCACAACAGGGTGACTGAAATTAACTGTTTAAAATCCATATTAAAAGGAAGCTCTAATACATGGTTCGAGAGTGCCGAGGAACAATGTTACGATTTCGATCAGTTTAAAGGAATGGTTAAATTAAAAATAGGAGAGGTCACATATAACAAGCAAAATTTTAACATAGGGGAACAGGTAGTAGTGCGAAGCTTAAGAGTAGCAGACAGGCAGGCAGGTGTTTGTGCCAAGTTCGTTTTACCGTTTATGGGACCGTATGTAGTTCAAAGCAAGTTTCGGGACACATATGAATTGCGATTTCCAGATTCAGACAGAATTAGGGGTAAATTTCACTTATCTCAAATTTATCCATATAAAAGCGATAGGGACGAATAAAGTCCAGTGTAAATTGTAATAATAGGTGTAGGTAGATAAACATAGGAAGTAGGTAATCAAAAAAATTATAGGAAGTATTCAATAGAAAATTACTACATTTAGAATAAAAATATTATAACTATGTGTAGCAAAGTAGGAATAAACTAAATAGGTGGTAGGCAGTTAGGTTACACATATAAGATGATAAGAATGGTTATATAAAGATAAAATGGAATAGGGGGGATGAGTTTAAAAATGAGCAAAATTATAGGAATAAAAACTAAACTGAAACTACTCTAAGTTAAGAAAGGGAGCATAGAAACAATATTTGTAAAGGTTAAGTTGGAAATAAAGGAAAGTCAATGCAAGTTTGAGAAAATGTGTGGAAATAAGAATTTAGAAGTACGAAGTAGATGGATTTGTTTATAAAGAAGCAGAATGTTAGTGAATTGGGACAAGTAAGTGCTTAAAACTAAATTGGCATAGTAGCAGGAAAGGTGACGTTAAGTAACGCTGTGTTAAAAGAAGGCAGGCATCGGGGAGATGTCCAGGTTATATATTGTATTACATGGGGGGAATAGTTTTTAAGTATGGGCCAATTATGAGCCAAGGTATAAATAATAAATAAAATATAGGAGGTAGCCAGAGAGCACACTATATCGAGAAGGAATATGTTTTATTAGTAGGCCAATTATGAGCCAAGGTATGAATAATGAATAAAATATAGGAGGTAGCCGATGAGCACACTATATGGGGTTATGTATTGTAATACTGGTACGAGAAGCCATGAATGATTGGTATTTATGGGGATGCATTTAACACAGAAAGAAGGTAAAAATGCTACAGCAAATTGAGTAAACAAATTCCTAATTAAAAAAAAAAATAAAATTAAAAGGATGAAGTTAGAATATTATGATTTCAACAGATAGATGAAATGTAGAAAAGTTGCAGGCAAAGGTGAAAACAAGAGTAGGATCAGTATAGGTTACGGATTATTAACGTTATATGCGAAAATACATTGTAAAGAAGTTAGATTAGCTTACATTTGTCATAGCATTAGTTGTGTGGCATATGTAAATTTTGCTTACGTCTCAAAATTATACACATGACACAAGGGGGGATGTTGCTGTGTTATTTACAGGTCACGAATCACTACAGCCTTTTAAGGTCAAACATTTTAATTTTGTTAGCAATTAGTACTAGGTTAAAACGATATGTTTCAAATTAAATAATGAATATAAATACTGCTGGCATGTGACTCCATGTGAAAGGATTATAACAGTAATTTAAACGTCAGTGGTCATAAACAAATACAATTTAATAGTTCTTAGCAAGGCCAAAGGGTTAGATTGTCATTAACTAATACACAATAATGCAAATATAGTCTCAAATCAATCCAGTAAACGAGCATTCGACTACACCAAAATTATAAATGGGCAAGTGCACGCAGGAGGTGCAATACACCTGTGATATAGTGCGACAAGTGTATTTCCGGTGAACGGGTAATGCAGTGTATGTGTGCGCGGTAATCCCAAAGCAACATCAAGCTGGAAGGACCATCTGCACATAGAACTGCACAGGTTCCAGGCACTATAGCAGGCAGGGAAGCTGGACGACTGGAGCAACTGGTTCCGAACGCTCGGATGTAGACCGCAGGCCACAGGAGAACATGGAGCAGTTCCAATCAAGGGCGAATTCTCCTGAAATAACAATAGCCACGTGTAATAGTTGGAAACATCAACAAAAGTTAATCATACCTGTGGCAACACTAAACACTTGAGTTAAACTGGGATATCAACACCAGGAACGAGCAGGGCCTAGGTGCCGTTGCAGGTGGCGTTCCTCCAAATGAATATAACAAGATCACCAGGTGCCGTTGTTTGTCAGGAATCCAAACGCATCCGAAACGGGGTGTTTGTTAGCGGTCCTCCAACAAGATATGGTCCAGAAAAGTGTGCCAAGGGTGCATATTAATTAGAGCGACCTGTACATATAATTAAATTAGCTAAATGGATAGATTTAAGTTTGTATTTAATTAGTTACTAGGTTAATTTTTCCCGCTCTATTTTTGTGAGCGTGGCGTGCATAGAAAAGCCGCGAAATTACACAATAGATACAGCATTTGTTAATGGGGGCTATTTCCTGCCATATATTCTAGTGACAAGCAATATTTCAATCTTTGTCAAAATTTCCCGCCAATTTAGACGTGTTTGTAACGGCCATTTTACGCAAAACTGAACCTAAATGACCTTAACGGAAATTTGCGCCATGTGGATGTGGCATGCTACGATCCAATTAGAAAGGATTAGCCCGAGTATGGGGGGTTTTTTCAACCCTTGTATATAAGCCTTTTCGCGCACTTGAGGGGGACTTAACTTGACTTAACTTAACTTCACTTAACTTCGCTTGGCTTATCTGCTGATATGCGGGTTGTTACGTCATAAGCCGAAAAATTTGTATCACGTTGTTGTTTTTTTGACAAGCGTTGAAAATAAAACGAATGTTTTTTGTAAGTGTTGTTTGTTTCTACGCGAGAAAAATTAAGTCAACTTACCTCGTCATACAAGCGTCTACGATCCTGCGGGGCACAAACCACGAGTGAAGGCAACTAAACAATCACCAAGCCGCGGACGACACCTGTTGATGACACCACGAGCTTCGCCATTGAAATTTGCAAATCTCGAATCGATTCACGATCGATTCGCGCCGGCGCACAGCAGGGAGTCCAGGACCGTATTTCGCATTTGGTAACGTTATATCAGTTATTCTGCTGCATGAATTGCCCGAAAGTTTTTGTTTATTGCCGTTATAAAAGTGTAAGGATTGATTTGAGGATAATATTAAATTAAAGCAATCGTCTCTTTGACCATCAAACCCTAGGAACCCGCGAAATAAGAATAATTTTGAATAAATTTCTATAACCCTGAGATTATTGCATTTCAATTTGAGTCACATGCAGATTAGTTAGTAAACAAATAAGAGCTGTTTGTGGTATCCCAAGGCTGTGCTTCGTAAGCTAAAATTAAAAGTACAGGTAAGGTGTAAAATTTCACTTAGGCATCCCCTTTTGTGCGAGGGCTTAATAAGCAATTAAGTAATTAGTGATTAAAAAAAAAGGGGGGTGTAAATTTAAGGGGTATCACGGCAATATATATATATATATATATATATATATAGTTGCTGTACTCAGGCCTTTTAGGCCCATAGCTTGATGGTTTTCCTCCATCTCTTCCGGTCTTTAGCTAGTGTCTTCCAGTCCTGTATCCGTTTTTCTCGCAGGTCTTCTTTAACTGCGTCTAACCATTTCCTTCTCGGCCTTCCTCTTCTTCTCGTTTCTCCTAAGTTTGTATCCATTAGCTTCTTAGGAATCCTGTTTTCTGGTTGTCTTTCTAAGTGCCCTAGCCACCTCAGCCTTGCTGCTTTAGTTTGATTACTGAGCTCTGGTTGTTTGTAAAGGTTTTTTATTTCCTCATTTGATCGTCTTAACCATATTTCTCCTTCCTTCTTCCCTCCAAATATTCTTCTCAAGATTTTCCTCTCCCATATATCTATTCTCGTTTCCTCTTTTCTATTAAGGATCCACACTTCGCTCCCATACAGTACCGTTGGTCTTATGACTGTTTTATATAGATGGATTTTAGCTTTCCTAGATACACTTTTAGATTTTATTATTTTGTTTAGAGCCCCTGCACATTTATCCCCTTTGGCTAATCTTGCTTCAATTTCTTTCTCTTCGTCCCCCGTCTCGGTTATGACAGTTCCTAAGTATGTATATTTTTTAACTCTTTCTATCCTTATCCTGTTTGTTGGTCCTGTTTCTACTATCAAATCGTCCTTTTGTTCTTGTGCTTTTTCTGTTGGTCCTAGTTCCATAAATTTGAATTTGCTTTCGTTTATTTTCAGGTTTACTGTTTCTGCTGCTGTTATAAACTTCTGACATACTTGGGTTAGCTCGCGTCTTGTCCTGGCCAAAAGTACTACGTCATCAGCGTATGCTAGTATTTGATGTGATCTTGTTCGTAGGGTACCACACCTGTTGATGCCGCTTTTTCTTATTATCCATTCCAACAGAATATTGAAGAGCGTTGTTGACAATGGGTCTCCTTGCTTTAGCCCTGTGCCTGTTTGGAAGCCCTCAGAAATCCAGCCGTTCAGTTTAACTTCGTTTTTTTGTAACTTCTAGTGTCATTTTTGTTAAGTTTATTAGTTTTCTCGGTACTCCTAGTTCTTTCATTGCTTTGAACAGCTCTCTCCGATTTACCGCATCGTAGGCTTGTTTGAAATGTATCAGCACTATGTATATTTGTTCCCCGTACTGGTTTAGCATATTTTGTGTTTGTTTCAGCGTGCAGATGTGGTCTATTACAGATCTCCCGGATCTAAATCCGCTTTGGTATTCACCCACTACCCTTTCCGCATACTGTTTAATTTTGTTCTCTATTGCTTTTGCCATTATCTTATATACAGTGTCCCTCTGTAATTTTGGCAGTCTTCTTTTTTTCCCTTCTTGTAAATAGGTACTAGCTGAGCTGTTTCCCACTCTTCTGGCATCTTCTCCTCTCTCCATATGTCTTTTATCATTTGATGTATTTTTTGTATCAGCAGGTCTCCTCCATACTTTATTAATTCCGCATTTATTCCGTTTCTTCCTGAGCTCTTACCGTTTTTTAGTTTTTGTATTATTTCTTGCAAATTTTCTATTGTCGGCGGCAGAGTATCCTCTTCTTCTCCTCCTTCTTGATTGGTAGATTTTTCATCTTCTTCTGTCTGTTTTCTTGTTTCTTTGTCGTTCCCCTTCAATAGGTCTTTGAAATGTTCTCTCCATTTTATTAGTGCATCCTCGTCATTGATTATTAGCTTTCCTTCTTTGTGTCTTATATAGTGGGTTTTCTGTCTGAATCCCACTCTATTCTTTCTAGTTTCTTGATAAAAAAATTCATTTCTTTATTTACAAACTTTTCTGCGAGTTTCTTTATTTTCTCATCCATGTATGCTCTCTTCTTAGTCCTGCATATTTTCTTCGTTTTCCTTCTTTGCTCTTCGTATTTTTGTTTAGCTTCAAGTGTATTTGTTTGTAGCATTTTCTCTTTGGTTTGTCTTCGCTTTACCATCTCTTCTTTGCATTCTTTATCAAACCACGTCACTCCTGGTTCTCTGTGGTATTGTTGTTAACGCTGTGCTTCTTATCGCCTCCTCTATTTGCCCCCACCTCTATTTTATTTCTTCGTGTTGTATTTTATTCATCTTTTTCTCTATCTCCTCTCTATACCTCGTCCCTATCTTTTCTTCTGTTAATCCTCTTCTATTTATTCGTTCGTCTTTCCTTATGCTTTTTGTTATTTTAATTTCGGGTTTATGTTTTATTTTTGCTATTACCAGAAAGTGGTCGCTGTCTGCGTCCGCCCCTCTGTAACTGCGTACATCCTTTATGTCTTCCGCATTTTCTTTCTGGATTAGCACATGATCAATCTGATTTGTGTATTTTCCGTTAGGTGCTAGCCATGTGCCTTTGTGAATTTCTTTGTGCTCAAACTTGGTACTCATAATGTATAGGCTATGCTGCGTTGCAAAACTTATTAATCTTCTGCCGTTATCGTTGCTCTCACTGTGTTTACTATGTTGTCCTACTACTGGCATATATATATCTTCTCTTCCTATTTTCGCATTGTAGTCTCCTATCACTAGTTTAATATCCCGTTTTGGCATAGCATTATAAATAGGTGTCTTCCAGTTCTTCATAAAATCTATCCTTAATGTGTTCTTCCTCATTTTCTGTTGGTGCGTGAATATTTAATATTGTTAGATTTCTATTTTCTAATTTTATTTGTAATTAACACATTCTATCCGATATCGCTTTAAAATCTTTGATTGCATTAGTGTACTGTTTTGCCACCAAAAAACCTACTCTTAACATTCTTGAAACTCCGCTGCTGTTGAAATATGTATATTTCTCTAGCTCTACCGTAAATTCTTCTTTCTGTTTTGTTTCCTGTAATGCTAGTATTTGAATATCGTATCTATTTGTTTCCTCCTCTAGGCAAAGATAATATATTATCTTTGCTCTAGGTGTTTTAATGCTCCTTCTGCATAGGTGCTGCGTACATTCCACGTCCCGAGTTTCATTTTTCCGGTATCTCTTTTGTTTGTAGTTGTGCCAATTTTTATTTTGTTTACTTTATCGTTTGCCTTTTCCTTTGCCTGTGTCGTTCCATTTATTCTCCCCTTGCTCTTTACTAATAGTTTTTTGATGTATTTCCTGTTTTTGTGATGTTCAGAAGTTTCTCTCGGAGTACTTCATCTTCCTTACTTCCTGGTGATCTTTGGCTCATCGTTCTACCTTTCTTCTTATCTTCCCCTCTTTCTGTTTGTGCCTCAGTCGTCTCAAATAACACCTCATCGTCCTTGGTCATTGTGTTTTCCTCTTCATTTGTTTCCATATTTTCTTCATCTGCTTCTTTTCCTGCTTCTAAAGCTTTTAGTTGTTCCAGGGAGTAAGCTTTGCCATTTACTATTAGTTTATTGTATTTTATAACAGCTAGATGTCCTTCTGTTCTAATAATTTTCATCAGTTTTATCAGTTCTTTTCTTTGTTTTTGCACCTCTCTTGAGAAATCTTCCTCTATGTAAATTTTTGTGCCTTTTAATTTTTTTGTCGCTTTAAGCACCTCTATTTTCTTATTCCAGCTTCTAACTTCTATCAGAATTGGTCTGCATTTCCTCTCTTGTTGTTTCCCGATCCTTCTAATCTCGTTTACCTCCTCTTCTATTTTCATTGTTATTTCCATATCTCTTAGAATTACCCTTACTTTTTCTTTTAATTGTAAATCACTCTCTTCTCGTTGTTCCTCGATTCCGTGTATTTTTATATTTCTTTTCCGTATCTCTCTTTCCATTTCCTCCATTCTTCTATCTTGCTCTAGCATACTTTGTTTAAGTATTTGATTTTCTCTTCTCAGTTTCTCATTTTCAGCCTTAATTCCAGTTAAATCCGTTTTAAAATCGTCTATTTTTTTCTCCATTCGTACATCTCTCTCTTCCATTTTCTCTAGTTTATCTCTTATTCCTTCTAATATCTCCTGCATCTTTATTTCAATCTTCTCAATAAAAAATCCCGCACTTCAAAATAAATTGTGTGCAAGGCCGGGCCTGTATCAACTGGTTTGCGTGGTATTGCGGGGCGATAAGAGTTTGACCCGGATCAACTCCGCGAAGGTCGTGCTCTTCTCACCGTCTTAATTGCCCAAATAAGCTGTTAGGTATATTGTGCCCTTACCTTCCAAATGTTTGTGTACTGTACTGATCTTGTAGTACTTTGTTCGTATAAAGCCCCCCGTAATTTAAAAACGTTCCAGGTGACAATTCCAAACGTATTTGATTTAAAATTGAGGAAAGATTGCCATTTGCCCATATATCAAACATAAACTTGAAATGGCATGCACACACACAGGCATATCCTGTTCACATTTTTCTATATGTTTTTGTTGCTGGCAGTGTGATTGCTGATATCGCGATATCAGTTTTCAGACACGTTGCCGAACGTCCTCGGTTAAAACAACAAAGACTGAAAGCAAGTGCGAGTAAATCACACAACCCACAACTAGCAAGCATGCAGTTCTTATCGTCTACACCCAGTCATAATAATTTAATAATACACATCCATTCTCGTAACGGACTAGCGTTAACCTTAATAGTCTCAAGGGTCTAAACATACAGTGTGATCAAGATGAGCAGAGCCAGTATGGAGATCCTGTTAATAATTAAGTAAGAGATACAAATTTGGTTAAATGAGGAAAAAGTTGTGTAACTAAGGGACTATCAAAATGACGTCCAGATTTTTCACTTTCGAGTTCTTAAAAAACCCAATTTTTGGAATTTTATTTTATATTTTCTGGCGTTAATATTAAAGTTCGAGCAAAAACTGACAAAACTTCTTTGTAGCAACATTTCATGGACGTAAAGGTTACGTTATCAATTTTTTATCCGACGTGTCGTCTTCGAGCCACTATCTAACATCATCAACAATTTTAGAAGCCCTTTATATTCTGAATTCAACAATTATGGTTTAATTAGGTACGTTTCGAGTTTTGATCATCATCAACACATTTTTGGATATCAACCTGTGCCCTAAAGCATTACATACGTTGTTTGAGCTTTTGTAATATAAAAAACAAGTAATGATCCCGCCCCACTGGATCTTTTTAATTTTTAATAATCGCGTATGGTTTTGAAATACATACAAATAATTTTCAAGAATAACTTATTGATTTAGTGATTATTTTTCTTACTTATAAACACTAACTAAAATTATAAATAAAAACATCCAATGTGGCTCATAGCTTTTTTTCGTTAAATTACAAAGGTGTTGAAATTAAGCCCTAGGTAGAAGCGGCTGAAGGTCTAAGCGGTGCCGAATTCGAGGCCGGTCTTCTGAATAATGGTGGATATTTGATTGAAAACAGAACATTCCATATTTTTGCAATATTTTAATCTGTATGTCCCGCTTTATAAAAATAAGCTTCCTAAATATCCGAACTGGTATACTAAAGATATTACAGTTACTATAAAACTTAAAAATAAGTATTATAACATTATAAGCCATACAAAAATCCAGGACCGCGCCAGCATCAATGGCCGTCTGTGTGCAGAGCCAAATTTGCCGCCCCAAAATTTACATTTTTGTTGTAAAATATAAATTTTATGTAGTTTAACTGTAACAAATCAAATTAATTTAAGTGAAAAACAGAAATTTTAAAAAAGTTTTATTAACAATAAAATTTACAAAAAAAAATAGTGGAATAAAATTAATAAAAAAACAACAAAATTTTAGAAAATTATAAAAAAGCAACTTTCCTAGCTTTTTCCTCTGCAAATTCTTTAATTATTAATTCTAAATCGATGGAATCCATCGTGTCGCTTTCTATTGCTATTATAGACAGACTAGCTGAAACCCGCGGCATATGCCGCATTTAAAATGTAGCACGAATTTTATAACTTTGGTTCCACTAAAGAAAGTTTTAAAAGCACGCTAGAGATTGGCAGTAAGAAAAAGTTCAAAAAAATATATTTTCAAATGGAAAGTCTCTAGAAAGGAAACGCTCGCCTCTGGAAGACGTCCTAATTAATACGACGTTGTTGGTACGCAGTCAAAAAAAATCCGGAAAGAATTAATGCTCTTATGAGATTATACAGCGTGTCCAACAAATGGCGGATTAACTCTACGGTGCGTTACTGATGGATGCCTAATGAACCCAACCCTGGAGAAATATGAAAAAAAATCCCGGGGCCGTATTTTTCGAAATATTTCGAAATTAATAAAAATAAATCTGGCAACATTGATACTGCAACAATTTCTGAATCAAAAATGTATCCATAGTAAGTTGTTAATATGTTGGTGACACTGTAAGTCTATGTCAAATTCGAGGTTAGTAGGTTAGGTTTTGTGTCAGTATGTGTCAAAACTGACACAAAACCTAACCTACTAACCTCGAATTTGACATAGACTTACAGTGCCACCAAGATATTATTCATATAGGCCATTCAGTAAACACCACGGCCTCCTGGATTAGTACGTGACTGACGTCTCTACGCGGCCCGCTGCATTTTTAGTTCAAGGCGTTTTTTCTGGTTTGTAGAGGCGCTACAGTACGTTGCGCTTGTGCCTTTGGTTGCATACGTCCACGGCCTCCTGGATTAATATTAATCTAGAAAGTCTGGCTTACGTTACAGATAATTTATCAAAAACCCAACAGATAGCGCCAAAGTACGTTGGCCTCAGAATCACAAAAATTATGCAAATGTGGCGGGCCGCGTAGAAACGTCAATCTCGCACTAATCCAGGAGGCCGTGGTAAACACAAAAACATATAAATTTTTCTGAAGTTGGCATATACATAAAATTTGTCTGCTAGGGATTCTGTATTTTGTTTTGCAAAGGTTTCCATACCTGCATAAAGATGACTTTGAATTTAAAAATGACAATTAATAAATATCATTAATTCAGTGTCAAAGTACATACTATTCTGGAAATTCTTGCCTGAACTTTTATAAAATGTAATAAAAATACTTATTAATAAATGCTACATCAATAGTATCCAACACAGTATTTGTTTAACATCCTTAAAAGTAGTTGTGACAGATGCTAATTAAATGTCACACTCTTAACCTATTTGTTTTAGTAACTTTTTGTAAGTACATTCCTACACAAAAGATGCATTTTGGAAGTACACTCATGAAATTTTAGAAATCAAAGGCCACTTTGTGTTTTTATGTTTAGTGAACAGACTATACAACAAATATTTCAATGCCAAGCTTGATTTCGAATATTTATTGTACAAAGCCTGTTTGCCATATTTAGTTATTGACAAACTCAACACGAAATCAGTTTTCTAAAATACTTAAATATTGAAAACAATTTAGTTAAAATCTCAAGAGTATTAAAAAAACAGTTATTTTAATAAGTCCCAGATATATTTGACACTATAATTATACACTTTTATTGCGATATATTGGTAAATGTTATAATCTTTACAACTCAATTTATACTTCCTATAATGTTATATTTGCCTAAACAGATATCAAAAAATTCAAATATTGTTACACTACTTTATTTTCAATATAAGATTGATAGTAAATCCAGTGATTGAGTCACCGCCCTGGGCTGAAGTGGTTTAGAATTTTGTCTTGCCATCTTGCTTTCGGTCGTACTCGTGGTCTCTATTGAATAAAGATAGTAATTAATAACAAGTACAACAAATTGCTACCAATTTTAACATAAGTTATTACTTCTAAAGAAAAAATGGTCATTGTATTTACAGTAGTTTCTGATGATATTGTTTGTATTGGTAGAATAACAATTCAAAGGCTGCTAAATATTGCAGCATAATAATTCTGATTTACAGTAATGCTTAGTTACGAAAATACCTATTTCTTGTTGTTCTGATACCGGTCAGGAAAAAACTGTATATACACAGCATGAGAGAACGCCATTTTTTCTTCTGTGTATTTGTAGTCCTCGGGCTTCACCCTTTGGTTTCAAACTCAGACTTTAGGAAAACTTGTGCCCTTCTCTTCCTTGTTGGAACGTACTATCCATTAATGTTGCCATTGGTGACGGTAAAAAAGTAAAATTTTTAATACGTTTTATAACTAATCAAAATCTGATGGATTATACCTAAGAATTCCACATTCTTAGGTATAATCCACAATACCACATCTCGCCTGAAAATTACATCACATCTTCATAAAATATATCAAATTAAAACAATTAGAATACACTATTTAAGATTTTTCTAATTTGTATTGGAGACAGTTTTTAAATAAGTTTTGTACAGTTACAGAAGACGGTTCTATAGGGTGATGGTTGGCATCTTTGGCTACAGAACTAAAATCATGAGTTCAGATCGATGTTTCTATAATAAAGAAATGAACACTCTCTGAAATGGAAGATTCTAAATATTTAGTTTTGTGTTGAAATTCAATCCAGTCTATACTTACAGCATCTACTCTTTCTCGACAGCTTATACCTTTTATATTTATAAGTATGTATATAATCGAGTAGAATCATCAGCATGACTGATGCTTTGCAAATTAATGAAAAGCAGTCATTATTGTTCGATATTACTGTAAATCGTGTATACACGGACTTATCTAAAAATAAAATCGAAATTGTTTTAGAGGATGCATATTTAAACTCAATCCAATCTATTACATTGTGAAAAGATGGAAGAGTAATGTAAAAAAATCAAAATTGTTTTAGAAGATGCATATTTAAACTCAATCCAATCTATTACATTGTGAAAAGATGGAAGAGTAATGTAAAAAAATCAAAATTGTTTTAGAGGATGCATATTTAAACTCAATCCAATCTATTACATTGTGAAAAGATGGAAGAGTAATGTAAAAAAATCGAAATTGTTTTAGAGGATGCATATTTAAACTCAATCAAATCTATTACATTGTGAAAAGAGTAATGTAAAAAATCAAAATTGTTTTAGAGGATGCATATTTAAACTCAATCAAATCTATTACATTGTGAAAAGATGGAAGAGGAATGTAAAAAAATCGAAATTGTTTTAGAGGATGCATATTTAAACTCAATCCAATCTATTACATTATAAAAAGATGGAAGAGTTATGTAAAAAAATCAAAATTGTTTTAAAGGATGCATATTTAAACTCAATCCAATCTATTACATTGTGAAAAGATGGAAGAGTAATGTAAAAAAATCAAAATTGTTTTATAGGATGCATATTTAAACTCAATCCAATCTATTACATTGTGAAAAGATGGAAGAGTAATGTAAAAAAATCAAAATTGTTTTAAAAGATGCATATTTAAACTCAATCCAATCTATTACATTGTGAAAAGATGCAAGAGTAATGTAAAAACATCAAAATTGTTTTAGAGAATGCATATTTAAACTCAATCCAATCTATTACATTGTGAAAAGATGGAAAAGTAATGTAAAAAAATCAAAATTGTTTTAGAGGATGCATATTTAAACTCAATCCAATCTATTACATTATAAAAAGATGGAAGAGTTATGTAAAAAAATCGAAATTGTTTTAGAGGCATATTTAAACTCAATCCAATATTAGATTATAAAAAGATGGAAGAGTTATGTAAAAAAATCAAAATTGTTTTAGAGGATGCATATTTAAACTCAATCCAATCTATTACATTGTGAAAAGATGGAAGAGTAATGTAAAAAAAAACAAATTTGTTTTAGAGGATGCATATTTAAACTCAATCCAATCTATTAAATTGTGAAAAGATGGAAGAGTAATGTAAAAAAATCGAAATTGTTTTAGAGGATGCATATTTAAACTCAATCCAATCTATTACATCGTGAATAGATGGAATGTTATGTGAAAAAACCAAAGTTGTTTTGAGAATGCTTGGCCAGTTCTGTTTGAACTCAGGATTCTAGTTCTGTAAGTAGCCAGAGATGCTAATCATCACGACATAGAGTCTTCCTTTATAACTATACAAATCTTATATAAAAACTGTCTTCAATACAAATTATAAAAATATGAAATAGTGTATTTCAGTCTTCTTCTACCACTTAATATAGGACAGTGGCCTGTTTTAACCACAAAGTGGTTCTATGAGCCCTCTTTGCCCTTAGGCCGGGTAGGTGGCTAGCCTTGCCCGTCGAAAGTGAAGAAGAGTTCCCTTATTAGGGGTTAACGACTACCACAGATGTTAGCATGGTAGCCAGAGAGCGTACGATTTTTAAAATCTGTCTATAGTTTGCGCCGGTAATAGAACCCGGGCCGCCCACCTGAAGGCGAGCATTTGCTCGCTGAGCCATCCGCTCATGATTAATTTCTTCTTCCTCTTATTATAGGCCAATGGCCTATTTTAACCACAAAGTGGTTCTATGAGCCCTCTTTGCCCTTAGGCCGGGTAGGTGGCTAGCCTTGCCCGTCGAAAATGAGGAAGAGTTCCCTTGTTTTAGGGGTTAACGACTACCACAGGTGTTAGCGTGGTAGCCGGGGAGCGTACGATTTTTAAAATCCGTCTATAGTATCTGCCGGGATCGAACCCAGGCCGGCCCCCTAAGAGGCGAGCATTTGCTCGCTGGGCCATCCGCTCATAATTAATTTCTTCTTCCTCTTATTATAGGCCAGTGGCCTGTTTTAACCACATAGTGGTTCTATGAGCCCTCTTTGCCCTTAGGCCGGGTAGGTGGCTAGCCTTGCCCGTCGAAAATGAGGAAGAGTTCCCTTGTTTTAGGGGTTAACGACTACCACAGGTGTTAGCGTGGTAGCCGTTCAGTCGTTCTAATTAATATATTTTATGACAATATGATGTAATTTTGAGGCAAAATGGTGCTCCCACCTGAAATTTTTAGGTGAAAGCACTATGATTTTGACCAGTTATGAAAAGTATCAAAAAGTCACTTTTTTTAATGTCACCAAAGGCAATGTGAAAAAATAATACATTATAAGGAAGAGAAGAGCATAATTTTTCCCAAAATTAAGTTTGCAGCTCAAGGGCGAAGCCGAGCACTACAAATACACAGAGGAAAAAATGGTGTTCTGCCCTGCCGTGTGAATACAATTTTTTTCAAGGGCCAGGATCAGAACCGTAAAAAACATATTTTTGTAACTAAAACATTACTGTAAATCAAAATTATGCTGTAATATTTAGCAGTCTTTGAACTGTGTCATTTTACGAATACCATGACAACAGACATTTTAATTTTGTTTCATATTGTCCTTTGATAGTCCAGTTACATTAGGATACGGCTGCCAAAAAATCCAAGTAAGCTGAATTTTTTCATACACCCTTATTTTGACATTACAAATAATGTCTCAGAAGTCCCCATCGATATCGCGCTTACGTTTTGAGTTATTCAAGGTCAAAGTTTACAAAAATAAGTTTTTCGCAAATATCTCGTTTTCTATGGGTCGTATGACTTTTCTAGTTATTACAAAAAATGAAGGCTAGGAAATTCTCTACAAAAAAAATTATACAGGTTTTTTGAGTACAACTGACCATTCAGTAAATAACACACTGTTAAGTTTTGCAGACGGGTTTTACTTCTTTTTACGATAACGGAAGTATTGGATTCACCCCAAAAATTCTAAATTGAGTTTTCAACAGATCCTCACGTTTTAGAGTCCCCTGAACCCAAAAAACGTGTTTTTGTTCATTGGTCTGTCTGGCTGTGTGTGTGTGTCTGTCTGTGAACAGAATATCTCAACAACAAAAAGAGGTATGGTATTGAAACTTCATATATAAGTTTTGTGTACTATCTAAATGTGACAGCAAGCTTTTGAAGAAAATCGTATAACCGGAAGTATGATGTTTACTCTTGTGTTTCAAAAACGGCTCGAACGATTTTTTTAAAACTTTACATTTTTATTACATTTTTAATGTGTATTGATTGAGATGAGTGATTTTCAAGTAGAATTTTAGAGGTATTCAACTGAAAAATCACTAATCTCACATCAATACACATTAAAAATGTAATAAAAATATAGTTTGAAAAAAATAGAACCGTTTTTGAAACAAGAGTAAACATCATACTTCCAGTTATGCGATTTTCTTCAAAAGGCTTACTGTCCCATTTAGATAGTAGGTACACAAAACTTATATATGAAGTTTCAACGCCGTACCTCTTTCCGTTTTTGAGTTATTCTGTTCACAGGCAGACAGACCGATGGATGGACGGACACACAGACCAATGAGCAAAAACACGTTTTTTGGGTTCAGGGGACTCTAAAACGTGAGGATCTGTTGAAAACTCAATTTAGAATTTTTGGGGTGAATCCAATACTTCCTTTATTGTAAAAGGAAGTAAAACCCGTCTGCAAAACTTAACACTGTGTTATTTACTGAACGGTTAATTGCACTCAAAAAACCTGTATAATCTTTTTTGTAGAGAATTTCTTAGCCTTCATTTTTTGTAATAACTAAAAAAGTCATACGACCCATAGAAAGCGAGATATTTGCAAAAAACTTATTTCTGCGACTTTTGACCTTGAATAACTCAAAACGCAAGCGCGATATCGATGGGGACTTTTGAGACATTGTTTGTGATGTCAAAATAAAGGTGTATGCAAAATTTCAGCTCACTTGGATTTTTTCGCCAAATGCTGCGGTTTTCCGTCTAATGTAACTGGACTATGAGAGAAAATGTGTTCTTTCTCTGACAATTTTTGTAACCTAAAATATGATTCTCCTCACGGTTGGGAATGAGAGTGTTACACGAGTAATGTCATCAGAAAATATTATAAATACTACGACTACAGCAATAGTAACATAAAATGAATAACTTCCCTTGGTGATTCCATGTTACTCAGGCTTTTGCAACATTTGTTCACCCTGGACCCAAGTTCTTTTGGATTTTCTCTTGCCAACTTGTTTTTGGTCGTCCTCTTCCTCTCTTGTGCAGATTTGAGTTTGGTTGATATGCATATCCTCGCACTACTAAAACAATAATAATTAAATAATTTTGCATATATGCTGGGAAAATGGCGTATCAACTCTCCTTTGTCTGTTTAAAATTATTTCTGGTCCTATAGGTACATTCCTTGAAAAATGTAATTAATTTTGGTAACATAGTCCCCTCCCGTATCTCTTTATTTCATTTAATCTCTTCCACAAATAAGTTGTTATCGCCGGAATTTGTGATCGCCAACTGTTCTTGTATCTTAAAACAAAAGCAATTACAACTTGTAAAGAAACTGTGACAGTAAGTACCTGAAAAAACTAATTGTGATTCTGCATCAAATGTATTTTTCCCTCTTTATTGTTATTAGTAAATTGGGAGTACGTGTTTCTGTGAAAAAAAACATTAGAATGTTTCATCTTCATCATTGAACGAGTAACATACGTGTCAGCAAAGGTATTTTCTCAATGATGCTGTTAAAAAGAATTTCCACGTCCTTTCTTGTAAATCGTGTCTGTGTACCCCTTCTCGAAACAGTTGCTCCATTGTTCTTTCTCCTTCTACGTCCTGGATTACATTTATCCCTTTTCGGAGTTACCATCTTGTTTTAAAGAATTTCTTTGTAAACAATATTTTTTGTATGCCGTTCACCACCTTTTATTGCTACTTTCAATCCGTTCATAGTTTTTACTCGAGAAAAAGCAACATGTAATTGCCCATGTGAAAATACAGGAGTATTTAGATACAAACCAACTTTAGTGAACGTTTGCCCCTGACTTTTATTTATTGTCATTGCAAAAGAAAGTCTAATAGGAAATTGTTTACGCTTCAATACAAATGGCAAATTGGTATCAGATGGGCATAAAGTGATACGTGGAATCAGTACATACTTTCCTTTGTTTGCCCCACATGCAACTGAGCATCCAAGAATATACCTGCCCATATGTTGTACAATTAACCTAGTCCCATTGCATAATCCCTTCTTTATATCTAAATTTCTCAACAGCATAACAATTGCACCAATTTTTAACCGCAGTTCGTGAGGGGGCATACCCGATGGTGTCAATGAGTGTAAAAACTCTGTGGGAAACTGGATCACTTCTGATTCTTCACACTCAGCTTCATCAATGCTCGTGTAAATTTGTTCTTCTCCCGTAAGTAATTTGAGTACTTTGTTGTTAATGTCGAGCGAGTCAATGTTTTTCGGCGTCAAAATCACTTTGTCACAAAGACTATCTGCATTGTCTGGAAGAATCTCTTTACCATATACGTCCTCAATTAAATTGCCAGTACTAATACACTGCTGCGGTATTGGAATTTTTTCATCTTTATCAGTTTGTATTTTACCATCACCTATAATAATAAATTTGTAAACGTAAACAGATTTACTTTTGGCGCCTAACATAAAATACATAATTGTTTTTAATTTAAAAATAATTTCAAATTTAAAAAAGCCTAGGTATTTATTTTCCTTTGTTTAATAATTATTCATGCCACCTGTAGTAAAATAACAACTTACCTATATCTAAAAGTAATGTTGACCACATGTCTTCTCCTGCTGCCCTCATATTTGTTATTAGCTTTATGACTTTAAAATGTGCCCATAATGACGATTTCTTTAAACATGCATCAATACAATCTGACCTTGTTCCACGATAGACAACAGGAAGTACTTGGCGAAAGTCGCCACCCAAAATCATCAATTTTCCTCCAAAAACTTCATTATTACCCATAATGTCCTTGAGCAAAATGTTTACAGCTTCTAACGCATATTTTGGTGCCATCGGAGCTTCATCCCAAATAATAACTGTACTACTTTGTAATATGCTTGCTGCGGGAGTGTTCATTTTCATTGTAGAAAGAAATGACGTTTTGTTAATTGGTACAGGAAGTTTAAATCGATTGTGAACTGTACGTCCATCAAGCAGTAATGTAGCGGCAATACCAGACCAGGCTACATTTAAAACAGCTACACCTCTACCTTTACATATGTGATTTATAGTTGTATATAAATACGTTTTGCCTGATCCCCCTGGTCCATCGATAAAAATACATTTTGCTGATCGTGATGATTGTTCTAAGAGATGGACTATTTCATCACAGGCAGCTTTTTGACTGGGATTCAGGGTTCTGTACATACTTTCCCCTTCAGCTTGGTGGTTTTGAGAATTGTCAACGACGGCAATGTGTGGCTGAATTTGTGGAAGTGGTATAAAATCCGAAAGTTTTCGACCACAAACTTTCATTGAATCATCGATGGCATAGTAAGCGGTAGCCTCTGATTCTTCTATAGACAAACTTCTGCGGAAATCTTCAGATAATGCAGCTTTAAATTCTTGCCACAATTGTAAAGCATTTGATACGTTGCAAAATAAAAGTAATGTTGCAAATACATTCCTCAGTTGTGATGGAAGCTGAAAATTTACAACTTCAGCTAAACATCGTGCATATTCTCGATCATCAAGTAATAAACCGGCTTCTTTGGCAGCTTCAAGGAATGTATCGTGAACTTGGCCATTAATGGTTTTCAAATCATCAAATGATGTAGCTCCTTTTACGTGTAGTAACAATAATCGCATATGGTATCTTTCAACATCCTGGGGCCCAACAGTATACATTCTACCGATTTCCTTAGCAAATCGTTTGCGTCTATTCCAGGTGGTGGTAGCTTTATTGAAAACAAAATGTTCTGGAATTTCCCGGTAATACAAAGTACGCGAATCAATCATATTATCTTCAGGTTGGTAACCATTTTGGAATATTTCTTCACATAATTTATTTAACTTAAACCATGCTGTCAGAGTGGAATTTTTTGAATGCGCTCGATCTACTGCATCTTGAACATTACCCTCAACAAAGCATATATTTTGATGATTAGGAAGGTGTACAGCAAGACGATAAATGGTGTGCGAGCGATTTTGCATATCGAATCCAAAAATTCTCCACGATGCCTCTGGAGCGCTTACATAGCGTGCGTCTAAATGTGCAGTTATTTCATCATAATGAATTTCACTGCTTGTTCCCCCACCTTCTTCGCTTGTTTGCTTTAATTTTAAAGCAGCACGATCATGCCCCTTATAAACATATTTATACAGATATTTTACACTTTTTACACTGGAGCAGACTTCAACGTTTATGTGAGCATTATATTTTAAGGATAGATACCGATTATAAGGAACAATCCATCTGTTATCAATTATGTGGTCTTTTATCTAAAAACAAATAAAACTAATGTCACAACATAAAGCATAAATTTTACTATAATGCTACAGACATTTTGTGTCAAAAGAATTTCAATTCCCCATACAAAAAGTTAATATTCTCTGTGATTATGGATTGACCGCTACCTACTGATTATTATACCAGCTATATTGGCATTATGTTGCAATTATTGGTAACAGCAGAATTTGACAATATATGATGCCGATATAAATCATAATTATGATATTATCATAATTTAAACATTTTGTGGTTATCGTAAGTCCTGTTTCTTTTGTATATACATGGTGTTCAAAGTTAATTGTGCACTATTGCTAAGTTTAATAACATTTATTAAATCCAACCCCACTTAAAGCATCAATGGATCAACATCGGATTGCTAAGTTTGTTATTATTGGAGCTACAATTTCGATTACAGTAGTAAATTTGTAAGACATATAATAACCACAAAATGTTTACATTGTGATGTGAGCACTCCATGTTTGACACACAAATTAATGAAAGCAATGCAATATAATTATCTGTAGCCTAATAAACCTAAAAAAATTCCTACAAACCTAATGAAATTGAATGTAAGAGGTAGTAAATACTATTCACATAAATATTAATATACCTGCAAAGTATTTCCATTGGCACGTCTCTTATACTGAGGATAACCATCCACTTCAATTTTGGTTTCTTCACAAACACTTTTTGGATATCCCTTTGTGCATACACCATCTTGCATACATGGAGAAGCAGGATTTAAAGTACCACAAGGGCCATGGACCATGCACTTCTTGACTATCTCAAACAGTCGCTTATCTTCAAATGGGTTTGGAATCTCAGCTGTTACAATTCTATCTACGTCTTCTGCAGTTCGTAACTTGTCGTCTACTAAAATGTAATTTTTGTAATTATTCAAAGTTTTGAAGATTATCTTTATAAATACCTGCAAGAATTAAAAGCATGTGACAATGTGGTAATCCCCTCTTTTGAAATTCTGTTACACAAACATAAGCAAGTACACGTCCAAGAAGATGATTGTGTAGTATTTTTTGTTTGAGCCGGTCAAGTTTCAATTTAAATACGCGTGCAACTATATCGGGTCTATCAGATGCAGTTTCATTTGGTGCTAATTGTGTTTGTATTTCGGACCACATTGGATTGCATGTGAAAGTTAAAAAAATGTCGGGTTTACCATACTTTGCTACTATTGCCATAGCATCTTGGTAACCTTGCTGCATTGCACGAGGGCCACCAGCATAGGAAGATGGTAGTATTACACGTCGACCAACTTTAGCATTTTGATTTGCTGCCGCATTGCCAATGTAGTCCATCAACGTTTGATAGGTGTCTGCACGTAACTCCTTTTGATGAGTTCTTTCATAATTCAACCGATTCTGTTCCAGTTTCACATATGAATCAACAACATATTGTTGAAACAGTTTTCCTGAATGGTGAATTGCCGAAAACCTTTCCCGAACTGCTAATCGATATGAGTAATACTCTTTTTGCGTAACTCGAGTCCTTTTTCTAAGAGATCCCTGCTTGCAGAGGTCTAAATGCCATCCGAAATCACCTCCAGGAAATAATAGAGGGTACGTCAATGGATCACAACTTTTATCCAAGTAAGAAACTTGTCGAAGACCACCCCCCCTTGCAAAAACTGTAAAACTGCGTGTCAACGGTACCTCACCATCTTCACCTACGAATACAGCAGCAATTTCATTAGCAGCAGTTGGTGCATTATATCGCCTTTGGTCCATTGTTTTTGATACATCAAAAAACATTCTGACTGATGGAGTTGATCTATTTTCTAGGAGAGCTAGTCTTTCTTCTTCCTCGATTACTTCTTTCATCATACGCAATGAAGCAACGTATGGATTTATATTAGATAAAATATCACCTAACTGACACATTATTGATGCAATGCAACCAGAATTTGTTGAATTACTTAACCTTTCAGTAGTCGCCATTTCAGAATCTAATATATATATTTGCCCGTATGCAGGTTTATTACCGACATCAGGGTACAACGGACCAACTCTGTGGTATATTTGACCATGTATTTTAAAACAGTATGGACCATTTCCACGAGGAGCAACTATATTTGCACCCATTGATGCCATAGCCAAACTGCTGTTGTAATTCCTAATGTACTTGCGAAAATTGTTTGAGCGAGAATCAGTTCCATTCAAAAGATGTTCCAGTTGTTTGGGATATAACTGCAGGTCTGGGAGCTTCACATTGCCAAAATTACAGCAGTCGTTGAATTCTTCCCTGCGACGACCCCTTACCTCTGCTGCAAAATGTAAGGCCCCGCAATGCTTGCACTGTACGTCCATGAAACCAAGTGTATCTTCTGCCAGATCCTGCAATAGCTCACAATCTTCAAAATGACGCTATAATAAAAGAAACAAATTGTTGCATTAAGTAATTATTGTTGGTGTAGTTAATCGTTGATCAACATACCTGAAAATCAGTCGGCTGTGAAGGGTTAACATCCATGAAAGCAAGTGTATCTTCTGGCAGATCCTGCAATAGCTCACGGTTTTGTGTATTTCTTACGTAATCTTCAAAATGTCGCTATAATAGAAGAAACAAAACAAAAAATAAATAACAACTGTTCATGTAATTCATCGTTAATCAGCCGGCTGTGAAGGGTTTACTTCTTCAGAATCATTGAATGTCAGAACCTGAGAAGTACAACGCAAATAATTTACAATTAACTCGTCAAAACAAATGTGGTGTGATACACTGACACAACTTCCGTTTACAGTAATCTTATAATTAGCCAAACATGTTTGTTAGCTATTTTCTGAGGTTAGGTTAAAGAATTTATCTGAAGGTATTTAGGGCCGGTATTACAATCATAGTTTAAACCACACAGTAGAGTTTAAACTGTAGATTAGCTACCAATAGCGTATTACAATCTTAAGTAAATTTAAACCAAGCTAGGGTATCGTTTAAACCATTAATACTAAAGTTTAATGCTTATGTGTGCAGTAAAACAGCGATGTCGTAACCTCACATCATCATTAAAAGTGTTTATTTTTGTGGAAATTTATATTTATTTGATATGGATAATATATTTTAGATATTTGATGATCTCTTAGAGTCCTCTCAACATAAGATAGGGACAGGCACGTCACAGTTCGGCTGCGCGGATTTTTGTTACGTCACGCGCCTCAAGAATTGGCAGTGGCGTACACGGATACAAGTGAACTCATCGCGTATCCTATCAACTACTAAACCCCCTGGTAACAGGACGCGTATTTAAAAACGTGCCGTTGCTAAGTAACCATTGCCCATCGGGATAATCGCCAAACCACTGCGCACCCTGGCAATGATGACGTGCCTGTCCCTATCTTAGGTTGGGCGGACTCTAACTGATGATGAAGATGTAATAAGTTTTTCATTTTACTTCTCTGAAAACACCTTGTTTTCATCTGTTTTTGCAATGACGTAAATGTGGCTTTTTCAGAACTTTTCCCGATGTCCGCTTTTTTTCCGTGCCCTAAATTAATAAGAAATAAATCGTTGCTATTGAAATGTTAATCATGTTTGGTACTGTTTTTACGATGTATTATTATTACTTTGAAAATACCTTTCCTACGTTGTTTTTAGATAAGTATAATAAAAAATATCGTTCATTATAATCATTATACACCCAGAAATGGATTTTTCCAGACTCGTAATGAAATATACTACGTATTATTGAAATGTCTCGTAGACCAAAAGTATTTCGTGTAATAGAATTCATTTGGAAATGTGGGATGATATGGAATTTATAGACAGATTTAGGCTATCGAAAGCCACAATTTTATTAGTAATAGATACTATCCTATAGGTAGACCAACCTAACTGTGAGGGTTTGTGTCGTTACGATTTTCTTACCGAATCTGCATTCGAGCATTAATTCATATCCGGAAATTATTTTTTACTTTTCGTGCATTTCAACAACGTCCAAATTAATATGAAAAAATTTCCAGAAAGAATTAATGCTCTTATGAGATTATATGTGATTATACCATTCATAATGCACAAAATCCCTATTCAGGCCACGTATTAATAAGTGAAAACACTGTGGTGTTATCGTTTTGGTGTTTTCAATTTTGAGCTGTCAGCTGTCAATGTCATGCCATTTCCAACAAATTTTTTAGGATACGCATTAATTGTATATTGTATGTTAAGAGCTGAAAGTGCATTCTTGCCGCTTGCGCATGAATATTGCTGGTTGAGACGAAGTCGAAAGCAGCAATCATGCAAAAGCGGCAAGCGCACTTTTAGCTCGGAACATACATACTATTTTTTCGATGACTGAGCATATTATTAAAGGAAAATGTCAGATTTCATTTTATCGCAAAAATTAAATGACAATCAAGTTAACATTACTCGCGCAGTCTATGACATGTGACGCGATTATTTCAACAAATGATGGGCATTTTCAAGGAAACATTCGAACGTGGCTACCTATTTTGTTCACACGGAAACCCAAAACGCTCGGCGAGCAGCAAAGTGATGAAAACGCACGCTCAGCGGCAAATGTCAACTTTCTGTTGTCAAATGACAGTGAGAAAAATCTAATTTCGATGTCAGTCGTCGAAAAATACATTTTTAGTGTAATTCCCTTATTGATATTCATGGTATAATTTAATCAAATACTCACTCGACGACTTTAAGAATTATCAAATACTTTTGCTTACAAACTCAACGGATTGCTTTGTAGAAACACCACTCGCCCTTCGGCTCGTGATGTTTCTAAGCAACCCGTTTCGTGAGAAAGCAGAAGTATTTTTGATAATTCAGTCGCCTCGTGGTATTATTACTGACAATAAATTAATAAAATAAAATCTCATATACTTCCGCATATAGAATTTGACAGCAAAATAAACGCGAAATTAGTTATTTGGCAATTAGTGCTACCAACTTTGCAAATGTTTTACAATTAACTCGTCAAAAAAAATCTGGTGTGATACACTGACACAACTTCCGTTTACAGAGATCTTATAATTAGCCAAACATGTT
Source organism: Agriotes lineatus (assembly GCA_940337035.1). Classification (NCBI taxonomy): domain Eukaryota; kingdom Metazoa; phylum Arthropoda; class Insecta; order Coleoptera; family Elateridae; genus Agriotes; species Agriotes lineatus. The sequence continues at coordinate 34,517 of CALNHX010003609.1, read as the reverse complement.
TGTTAGCTATTTTCTGAGGCTAGGTTTAGAGTATCACATTAATCACGAATGTCGCTGCACGAAACTTTGTATTGCAAGACGTACTAACAAAAACTTTTGCTTTTAATTACTATGTTTCTGAATTAAATTCCCCATAAATCAAAGCTACATTTAGTTAATTTTTGCCTGTTTTACGAAAACCAAAATGGAGACACACTGTTTTACAATCATAACGAATTTTTAAAATTATTTTACTAAATAACTGTAGATGTGCATAGTAATTAATTAATTTTATTATCTACACTTTTTCACTGAATTTCGTCAACATGGTGCCTGATAAATAGTCCTCGTTCTTAAACTCCTAGAATTTTCCTTTTGATCTTTAATTAAAACACCAGATAATCATTTCTTTTAGCAGTCGCCTCTTTGTGTTTTCTTAATCAACGATTTTAATACATAAGTAAGGAGGAAAATGATATTTTCACCGTAAAAACTGTCTTTTTATAAATATGCAAGATTTTAACGTGTTGTTTTTTTAACCTGTTTATATATGTAGACTGAAGAAGGCACTAAGTGCTGAAATATATTTCTACCTCACAATTTTGACCAGTTCTTTCACCGCAGGAAGGCGTTTCAACTGTAAATAGCTGCTAATTCGTCCTTAACATGTTTTAACATTAACCTCAGCCAGCTGCTATGTATTAATTATTAATCAGGAAGTTAAACAATGCTAATAAAATGCAGGTTATGTTTTCATTTCGCGTCATGCTCTGCAGTTTAGTTTGATTACGATACTTCTGCACATTTTTACACGCATATTTACCAGAAAATGTAGAACAACTTCTAAATAATGTACAGTCGTATGCAAATAAATCTGGGACAATGGTTTTTTCATATGTAGGTTGAATTGAGAATAGAAGAATATCTCCATGGATTTTCTGCTACCAGAAAGACCTACATTTTCATTTACGTGTCAAAATTTAAAGTAACTCTTTCTGATAGCAGGAAATCCATGGAGATATGCTTCAAATCTTAACTCAATTTACATATAAAAAAAACCATTGTCCCAGATTTATTTGCACACGACTCTACATGAAAAGTCAGCGCAAAATGTAGCAGTCAATTTTCTGTATGAAACAATGCTTAATATTTTTTTTATAAAATGCGTAAAATGTAGCGTCGTGTCATAGAGGCTTTACATACAAATGTTTACAAACCTCGGCAGTAGATGTTGATGGCAGGGGTTCGAAACGTGCAAAAACATTTGCAGGATTAGAAGATCTAAGAATAGTAGGTGTTGTATTCGTTTCAAATAACGCACCTGTAAAATATTATGTGATTAACAAACAACAATATTTTATGACTATTCGTTATTACCTGAAGAACAACTCACATGTTTAGAAACCTCGGCCGTAGATGTTGATGGTAGGGGTTCGAACCCTGCAGAAACATTTGCAGGATTAGACGATCTAAGAAAAGAAGGTGTTGCATTCGTATCAAATAACGCACCTGTAAAATATGATGTGATTAACAATCGACATAAAGCACCTAAAATTATTTTGTATTAAACGATAAATCGATGGTCAATTTGCTAATTGTTTATTATGGTAAACGATATATAACAGTATTGAATATGTACAAACCTGAATTTAAATCACCAAACAATGTTGGAATTGCTGTTTTCTTCAGGCGATTTTTAAGCAGACTGGAGAACATTGATTCTTCAAAATGTGCGCTACACAGTCTATAATCGTACCAATTTATACAGGAAGTTTCTTTGGATTCTTCCAACCCGCAGTTTTTAATCCAGATTAAACATCTTAAAAAATAGCCTTTTTTAGTGTTTCCGGGATTTATATACGTGCATACATAAATAAATATACAGAGGTACTATATAATAACGCTCCAATATAACAACTTACCTTCGCCAGTCTTTTGGGAACCGAAAATAGCAAACTTCTGCATTTACGATTGCACTTTTATTGCACAAAGGCGATGCACACGTCTTGTACCCACCGTAACAATATTCTGCCATCACAAACGTAAACGACAAACGACGAGGGAAGTTTTGCGTAAAGCCTTTTACAGTTTAATAACGCAAACAAATTGCACGTAAACGAGAAAGCAGCTAATGGCGTCAACAACAATGATGATGTCACAGCCTCCTTGTGCGTGTAGTAACAGTGTTGTCAGACGTTCTCAAAATATTGTACAATAATTAACGGAAAACAACATAACACTAAACACTATGTTTGTAGTATTAATGTTTATTTATAATACACTTTTGCGAAAATTTTTTCTCTTGCTTTACTTGCAGTTTCCAGTTTCTTAGTATTAAATGAGGATACTGTATTATTAAGTGAGGATACTGTACGAAATAAATAAGACGTATTTTGTCTGCCAATTCCGCTTTGCCTGGCTGATCTGCTAATTTATTTTTGACAGTTTCGTCTAATCTAATAAATGAGGATGAAAATGTACCAGAAATATTTTAAAAAATATACTTTTGCAGTAACGGTTTCAGAATGTACCAGATTCGTAGAATTGTACCAGGTCTGGCAACGCTGCTAATATCAAGACAACGCCCACAATTACCTCCAACCTCGAATTGTGGTCACGTGATGCACGACGCCTTTTCTTCCTAGAGGTAGTAAAGTCCACTTGCAAAAAGTTTATAACCATATTTTTGTACAAAGCTCCGAATTTAGGTTATTTGCAGATTTAATATTTATGTGTACATAGTACAAACATTCCTGTGTAATGTAAAAAATGTGTGTAGGCCCTAACAAGAGCATTAATTGTTCTCTCCTTCCATATTACTGGCTCTTAGAAAATATCAAGACCACGCCCCCAATACCTATGCTCATAGACCAGGAGTTGATTTATTTGACCTTGGGACGTGTTCTGCTTTATTATAGAGTTATGATAATTATTAGCAATCCACACTGCCACACCCTGCACAGCCACACTATACAAGACACAACACATGCACATCCCATCTACAAACATAAGGGTTTGCACAAGATATTTTCTTTTTTCTCGTGCATACGTTGTTGCAATTTCAAAATTAGCTGTTATCTGACTAGTCATAGAAAATCGTAAACTATACATAATGTTGTGATAATAATGATGATGTTTATTTGTAATAATATAATTATTTTAAAGAAATAAAATAGGTATCACAATTATTACAACTTTAATCAAAATCAAAAACACACATCCTCTTCAAATCGATTCAAATAAATTCAATTCATCCAAATTTTTAAGTTTTTTTGTTTGTTGTTTAGTTTTCTGTCGCAATTTCATTAAAACCTAAAAAAAAAGTTACCACAATACAGACTACATTATTTATTAGTCTAGTGCGGCAACTTCCCACATTGTATGTATGTATGTATGTATAATCTGTAACCTCATTTACCTTGCGGTGTAGAGGCTGGTGCTTTATGCGCTGGCATCTGGTGGTACAATGCTCAACTTGCCCCGGATTCGGGATACAGAGTTGGAGCGTCCCTTTGGTGCTTGCGCAGCAACCATTGTGTGAGTTGTGTGTCTTGGTGATGTGTTAACCTTGTTACTCTATCTCTTAGATCTGTGGTTTTGAGTAGAGCACAGTTAATTTGATGCCCAACTGTGAATGGTCTCACTGAGCCCGATTCTAGTCGCCATGGATACGGAAAAATTCCGACCCCAGCGGGATTCAAACCGAGAACTTGCTTAATGCAAGCCTGGCGCTTACCCATCTGCGCCACGCAGCTTCTTCCCACATTGTATGTAAATACTTAAAAAGAATTTAAAAATATTACAAGAAGCATCTACAAAAAATGGAAAATAAATCTATTTTTAATTATTGCCTCCTCTTGGGCCAATTAAAAATGTATGCTTTGTTTAATTAATAAATTGCAAAAATAACGGTGTGGTGCCCTCTCTATTCTACCCATTGGCAACATTTAAATTATTGCGCCTGCTAGCTATTTGAGACTCCAATATCTGCAGTGGATGGGTTGTAACAAAGTATAAATTTTACCGTAGTATAGCATACGCTCACTTCTAAATGAGTGACAGTTAACCTCGAATATTGAGTGTAAACAGAGCTGCTGAAACACGTAGACATCCAGCGTAATTTGAACGACCTACAACTAATAAATTCACCTCAGGTAAACAATAACAATGCAATTTAACGAATCAAGTTGTTTGGCTAACTTGTATTTGTTTTCTTTCACGTCATAGGGTACGGCAACTAGCTTTTGTTTCTTACCTGCTCGCCAAATCCATTTCCGGCTTCTGCATAAAAAGGTGACGCCAACCTCGTAATTTTCTCCTGCAACATTCTCAGCTGCTGCTAGCAGCCTCTGGATCTCGAACGAAGTCTTCCTTAGCTGTTGTACCTTGCTCTGTACCTCTCGTAGCTTCCAGCTCCCTCAAATCGGGCTTGAAAGTAGACCTCGGACCGGATCACGTTTCTAAGGAACGCCAACCTCGTACCTGCCTTATGGAACGGTTTGAGCGACTGCTGCCTTTTTGAAAACCACAAACAAGGGCTCTTCTAGATGGTGCACGATGCTTTTAGCCTTCCACGGCTTCAAAACTTGCCAAAACTTAGCTTCAAAGTCAACTGGGCTCTACTTCAAGTTTAAAGTCTCTGAGACTGCACTTTAGAACTTTACGAAATTAAGCACAAGTGAGCTCATACACTGGCGAATAATTAAAACTCGACAACTAGTAGAAACTATAAACTTTTATGTACGAAAACAATTCATAACTAGGAGCCAATCATACAAACAAGTTTTTTGGCTTGGATTCCATAATAAACAACAATTGACCATATGGGTCTCTATAGCAACCAGTTAACAAGTATTTCAAGTAAGTGTTTTACAATATTTGATCCTAATCACTAAATTGTTTTTCTTAAATGTCATTCTGGAACACTTTTAACGCACTTTGGTTGCATTTTCTCACTTTTAGATTAATAAACACTGATTCACAAGTTATTAGCACTTCTTTAATTCTCAGGTTGCTTTTCAACTGCTCGTTGCATTCCTGTGCCATCCTATAGCGCTTAGTAATCCTTTAGCTGTGTTATCAATTGCTGGCATAATAATGTCTTGACGTTACACAATTAAACTGCCAGTTACCATAAATTAGCTAGATTTGCCATACCGAGCATCATAATGAAAAATAAGCTAAACGCAACCCGGACGGTACTGTTTTATTCAATTACTAACCTTTGTTAATTAAATTACAGTTATTTTAAATCATGTCTTATGTAAGTATCAATGTTTGCCAGTGACTTATTGTAGCAATAAATAGAATACCAAAGCTGGGCCTATTTAAATCGTTCTTTAAGCATCATAACATTACAATATATTGTTTCAAGAGTACCCTATTGCAATTTGCTTAACATGTAACTTAATAAGGCCTTATCTTATTTTATGCATTTGAAGATCTTATACCCAACCGAAGTCAGTAATTTAGTTATTCAATTACTAAACAGTAATTTAATCATCGCGAGTAATTTCAATTGCCACAAGTAATTTAAATAATTTAGAGTAATTTAATTACTCGAAAACAATTGAGTAATTGAATGTATAATTAATTACTTTGAAAAAGTAATGTCAAAGTACTTTATAACAAAAATGGCAATTACCAATTACAATTATCGTATTTTGAAAAGTAGTTTAATTCTAAGGCAAATCAACATAAAAGAATTTAATTACAAAGTAATTAATTACTGCCAAGCTCTGTCTATAACAGTATCTAATATAATGTGATAGAAAATGTTACTTATTATGTGAGATAATCGTGTCCACTGTTCAACAGCTACTAACCGAGCAACTACAAATTTCTTGCAAATATTTTATGAAAAATTAATAGGTGGAAATTATTGGAAAATATAAATATATTATTAAAATACTGACTATAAAACATGAACTAAATATAAACTCGCAATTACTATGTGTAATTGTTGTCGCTTGTTAAGGCTTTGTACTATTTACACGATTTATAGAAGAAATTGCAGTTTGGTGTTGAACGATTTTTTTACCCAATACGTCCTCTTGTATGCATTCTTCCAGTAAACTTTACTGTTATGCCAAGTAAGTCATTTCAACTATTGGGTGATTCGACAAAGGAATTTTGCTATTGCGTCAACCGCTTGGGAACACTGGACCTGTTAAGTACATCCGATATTTGACTCATAACCTGAATTTTGCATGTATATTAGTTTTTGTGAACATACACACCGAGTTTTTCGCAAGCAACAAATTAGAAGAGACCCTTGTTTTGGGCATATAGCAGTTCAAGGCACATAAAATACAATACATAACCTCAAATGCGTTGGTGGGTTCATGGAAGTAAACATTACTAAAATTATTTGATGATCGAAAAAAGAACATTGTGTTTTATTTACTGACTTTTTTCCAGCATAATGATTATTATAAAACTCAACATTACAATGAAATATGCGAACTAATTGAACACATAGCACAGATTAATTTTGCTAACCTTTTTGCTCCACGTTACTGTTCGATAGCCTTCTGCAAACTGCAACCGCGCGCCGCTGCTGCTGAAATGTCTCCAAGATGGCCGCTGCTTGAAACTCGAACAAATTAACTTCCTTAGAAGAAATTATGTAAATTGCACCAAAAGAGAATATATTAGCACTAACTTTGAATGAAAACACGATACACAAATGACAGCTATTTATTTGTACGTAAGTGATCCACGAACAAATGACAACATACGTCACATCAAAACAATCAACTTAACCTCTAAAACGAGCAACAAAGGCACGAGGTTATCTCGTCGAATACAAATTATGAAGCCTCCCGGAAGTTCGGCGTTCTTTCCTTTTATAGCCTTGGAAAAACAAAAGGTTCTAAAGCCATTAATTGGCTGACATTGACATCAGTTTGAAAACAATTGCAAAGGGACGCTTGAAATAAAATAAACAAAAGCCAAACTCGAATTTCCAAAGATGCTTAAATTAATTATACAAAAATCTTACTTCTGAACACAAACTAATTGCACCATTGCCTTCAGCGCACATCGAAGCACTAATGTACTGAATCTCACATCGATCCGAGCTAGTGCCACGTTGAAGCGATTTGAGCATAAATACACAAAACCCAGGTGTGCTACCTGAACGGTGGTCCCATTGGACCTCAGGCTAATTCTGACAGTAGTTCCAGCAACGACCCCATCTGCTTTGCTAGTGCACCGAGTGTATGATCTCTGGTGTTCTTCTGTCCCAATTTTACACGCACTTTAATCGTAACTACACTGCATGTTTAGTTTTTATAATCGCATTATGACGCACAAAACTGTCCAAAATGTCTTATTCTGTGCCCACTAAAGCTAACATGTGGCCCTACTCATTTGCTGGCTCTTTGTGTGGCTAAAAATGGAATCTCCAAGTGTATTTCAGCTTAGTTTTGCCAAAATATAACCCAACATTTTTTTGGTAAGACCATAAAGGTACCTTGAACCGTACTTGGTGTTGTGTGAGACACACGTTGCATTTGTGCCTAACTTGTATTACTATGAGTTATTTGGCTACTATTTAGAAGAATCTCCTAAAGTTTACTTTTGAAACAAATCTAAGCCCTAAATGTGACCATTTACAACGGTCGTGGTTCTACGGCAAGGAAATCTGTTTGTCCCATCAATTTTCCTTTGGCGAATGAAACTTTGTTAGTTACCCATTACGTTAACTTGTAAAAATCTTCAACGTACAAACAGATATCACAGCAATATATATATCGAGTTGTTGCTTTCCTTCACTTTATTACCAAGGTACTATAAAACTATACATTTTTCAAAATGTAAAAAACATATATTTGATGGAGAGACACGATCAACCGATTTCCATTAAGGAAATTAAGATTGTTATATCTCAGAAACCAAAAAACACAGAAATGATATATTGTCATCATGTTAATTCTTACAAGATATAAAATCTAAATTCATTTTTCTCTATTTCTTCCAATAACATCATTAAGCAATAAATTTAAATATTTCCATAATTAACTTCTCAAGTATTTGACACTTATATACAATCAACAGATAAATAAGACCTTAATCTATACTTCGTTGTAAAAATAAAACTTAAATACAAATTGGAATAGTTCATTCTTTAAATGTTAAAAGGTAAATACAGATATGCTTTATACACTGGTTTCTAAGATGCAGTTATCCAGGTAGGTTCCTATTCAGCTGAAACTTTCAACATCCCACGAGATCAATCTTCAATTAATACTACAACGTGCTGGTCGGCTGTGATTTATTTATTTATTTATTTCGCACTCAGCCAACAGCCGTTAGGCCAATTATAGGCGTCGCTGTGCATTTATGGGGACTTCCAACCCCACTAACGACTGTCATGATGTTGTTATGACCGCCGGGACCACCTATTTCCGTGACAGCCGTATCACGAGGCGCCGAGAGATGCAGCCGTGGAACTCCCATCCAAGTTCTGACCAGAGAGAGCGTTGCTTAACTCTGCTGATCGAACGTGAAAGCTTGTTCAAGCTACACCACCCGGGACCTATTGAGTTATCTTGTGACTTTTGTGGAAATGCTCTGTTTATCTGTTTCTTTTACTTATTTATTTTCTGATCAATTCACCCAACATTAAGATTTGAAATATATAAAGAAATTGAGTTCATGGTCAACCTGTGTTGATGAAAAGACAAAATCATCACTAAAGTAAATTTGATACTTATATTTACAATCATTTCCGATTTTCTGATTGTTTTTATTCAATAAACTCTTAACTAATCCCGTTTAGTGATTTGAAGCATTTTAAACTTTAGAAAAATTTAGCAAATATATACGTCTAAAACACTATTTTTTCCATTCTAAACAGCTTTTACAGCTTTTATATTGTCGTATACTCACTTTTCCAATATTATTAATCCTGTTGGACACCAGTTTTTATGTAACTGATTTAATTTTGTTTAAACCGCTCTTTTCTTATAAGTTAACACCTAATGATTTTTCTAGATGTGTAGTCATATCCCCCATCAAGGCAAATTTTCTTGTTGCTTTACGTCATATTAATTAGATGAATAAGGTTTCTCTCCCATATGGGTCTTGATATGCCGTACTAAGTTACTCTTCTGTACTGCTTTATATTGACAAATGGAACATGAATACAATTTCTCTTCAGTGTGTATCTTCATATGCTGAACTAAGTTACTCTTCTGTACTGCTTTATATTCACAAATGGAACATAAATAAGGTTTTTCTCCCGTATGTGTTTTCATATGATTAACTAAGCTAGCTTTATATGCTGCTTTATATTCACAAATGGAACATGAATACAATTTCTCTCCAGTGTGTATCTTCATATGCTGAACTAAGTTACTCTTCTGTACTGCTTTATATTCACAAATGGAACATAAATAAGGTTTTTCTCCCGTATGTGTTTTCATATGATTAACTAAGCTAGCTTTATATGCTGCTTTATATTCACAAATGGAACATGAATACAATTTCTCTCCAGTGTGTATCTTCATATGCTGAACTAAGTTACTCTTCTGTACTGCTTTATATTCACAAATGGAACATAAATAAGGTTTTTCTCCAGTATGTGTTTTCATATGATCAACTAAGTAACTCTTGCGTGCTGCTTTATATTGACAAATAGAACATAAATAAGGATTTTCTGCAGTGTGTGTTTTCATATGACTAAGTAAACTATATTTCTGTGCTGCTTTATATTCACAAATAGAACATAAATAAGGTTTCTCTTCCGTATGTGTTTTCATATGACCAACTAAGTGACTTTTGCGTGCAGCTTTGTATTGACAAATAGAGCACAAATAAGGCTTTTCTGCAGTGTGCGTTTTCATATGACTACATAAGCTATTTTTGTGTGCTGTTTTAGGTTTACATGAATAAGGTTTTTCTCCTGTATGCCTCTTCATATGACTAACTAAAGCACTTTTATGTGCTGTTCTATATTCACAAATGGTACATGAATACAGTTTTTCCCCTGTGTGCATTTTCATATGCCGAATTAAGTTACTTCTTTGTGCTGTTCTATATTCACAACTGAAACATAAATACGGTTTTTCTCCTGTGTGCGTTTTCATATGATTAACTAAGTCACTGTTCTGTACTGCTTTATATTCACAAATGGAACATAAATAAGGTTTTTCTCCTGTGTGCGTCTTCATATGCCTAACTAAGTCACTTTGTCTGGTAGTTCTAAATTCACAAACTCTGCAAACAAAATGTTGGTCTAAAAGCTTTTTATCTGCTGCACTTGCAATAAGCAATTCATCCTTGATCAGAACTTCCTCTTGTTTAATATTCAATACCTTGTCAGTCGCGTTACTAAACATATCTTCGATGCTCATCATTCCGGTAGGTAAGTTATTATCAACTAGTTCCTGCTTTACGTCCATTTTTGTAACGAAAGAGGAAAGTTCTGGTTTATTACACACAATTTCTGTAAACAAAACAAAATATGGAATTAGGTTAGATTAGATTGGTTATGTTCATGGTAATATGAGCAGCAAATGTCCTGTAATTGTATCTAATACTACTGCTTACATGGGCGGTAATACTCTATAATATGGATTCCAAATAACTAACAAACACTTGCCGCAGTAACAAATAGTAAAAATATGGGGTAATCGTCTGTTCTTGTCTTTGGGTAATCGTGCAGTTTACGTCCCTACCATACCCACTTTTAGCCCGCCGTTTATTTTAGGTCAAATCACCACACCGTTGCCAAATATTCGTATTGTGCAACAGAAATTTGACGCCTTCATGGATTACATTCGCGTTCGTGACAGCCATGGCGGGCATAAGACGTTTATTACTGAAATTCATACACAATATAGTACAGTAAAACTAGGATTTAACCCGAACATCAAAAAAAAAGTTCTACCCAGCGGCAAACTGTTTAGTACCTTTCTCTTAGTAGTGATAAAAAGTTGCACAACATTGCGCGTCGGGTTTAGGTTGAGGGGTGGGGGGCGAAGGGGTGGAAAGGTGGTAAAATAGTAGGTTTCAACAGTTTTTCGCAAATATCTCGTTAACTATGAGGTTTACCGCAAACTTTACCTTATAAACAACTAGCTGACCCGGCAAACGTTGTTCTTCCCAAACATAATTCGATTTTGTATGACACATCTTCTGAATATGAGCCTAATCAGACGATAAATACACATTTTCGTAAATATGTCGACTCCAGCGCCACCCACCGGGTCCATTTTTTGTAAAATATATTTCTTTCCACGTAACTAACATATACTTATTGGTAATATGAGCCAAATCGAACCATAAATACAATTTATCGAAATATCTCGACCCCAGCGCCACTTATTGTAAAATAATTGTTCAGAAACCATCACGGGCGTGCGCACAACGACTCACCAAAATTTCATTGCAATCGGGTGAATGGTATAGGAACGCATACGGGACAAACAAAGAAACATTCATTTCTATATACAGTGCGAATAATCTAAGACTACACATTGAGAACTTTATTTTAGCATTAATCAATTTACCCATGCTAGTAACATTTGTCGGTTTTGAAATTACAATGAAATAATTATGTTATTATGTTTACAAACACCATGATAACATTTAAGTAAATATACCCTATGTCAAATTTTGCATAATTCAGTCATGTACACTTGTAGAGTCTTACATTATTCTCACTGTATATACATTTCAATAACCACACTTGGATGAAGACTGTAATTATAATTAGCATTGCAATGGAAGGCACCAAGATTTAAATCAGCGTGCACTGTTTGTCTGGATCGAGCTGTACGTACTCGAACGGTTTCCAGTCTTGCTTCCCGTTGCTTGTCTGTTTCAGACTAACGAACTTGAGCAGTAGGTACTCGAACGGTTTCCAGTCTTGCTTCCCGTTGCTCGACTGTTTCAGAGGAACGGGCTTGAGCTGTGCGTAATCGAACGGTTTTTACTGTTTCGAGTCTTGCTTTCCGTTGCTCGTCTGTTTCAGACGAACGGGCTTGAGCTGTGCGTACTCGAACGGTTTCCAGTCTTGCTTCCCATTGCTCGACTGTTTCAGACGAACGGGCTTGAGCTGTGCGTAATCGAACGGTTTTCACTGTTTCCAGTCTTACTTCCCGTTGCTCGTCTGTTTCAAACGAACGGGCTTGAGCAGTGAGTACTCGAACGGTTTCCAGTCTTGCTTCCCATTGCTCGACTTTTTCAGACGAACGGGCTTGAGCTGTGCGTACTCAACGGTTTCCAGTCTTGCTTTTCGTTGCTCGTCTGTTTCTGAAGCTCGTGATGCCCTTTTCTTTCGTGCTTGAGGTGTAGATCCACCAATCGCTTGTCCTTTGGGTGACATAACTGATTTGAAAGCGAAAGTAATGCTTTGTAACGACTATTACAAATTCACTTGGAAAAAGCAAAGAAAATGCGTGTGATACCTATTATCTAATGTCGACCGGTAATTGGAATTTCACAATTAACACCACTTGTTATGTCACACACGAAATACAACGTCGCTGTTTGTATTTGATTCAATTAAATTCTGCATTCATACACCGAAAACAATGATTGTACTAATTCAGAAACCTTCGCGGGCGTGCGCACAACAACTCACCAAAGTTTCATCGCAATCGGATGAATGGTATAGGAAATCATACGGGACAAACAAAAATCAACATTCATTTATATATATTTATATATATATATATATATATATATATATATATATATATATATATATTAAAGGTAAACATTTCAGGGTGTCATACCGCTTAATAAATTTGAAGATTTCTTCAACTGGTTGAAGAACATCTTGAATGGCGTTTGGGGTTGGACGACGTTTCGACGAAATCACATTCGTCATTTTCAAGTCCTTTTAGTCCTGGTTTGGCTTCTAGTTATGCGGCAACACGACGGACTGTCAACTTGATGTACAGCTGACTGAATAGGTTGTTTATCAATTACTGTGGCAACTAGCATCGAGGGAGCTGTACTGCTAGGACGGATGGCTGGTGTTCGCAGAGAATGGCCGGCCGTTGCTTGTAGTAACGTTGGTAACCACGATGCAGGTAATCGGCTTGTGTCGTCGCGGGTGTTCATACAATTCGGACGTTTCACGATTTCGATGGCTTCTCGTATGATGCATGCGTCTTTGTGTTCGACGCTGGCAATGCTCTTGGTGTTGTCGAAATCAATCTTGTGCGAAGTATGCCATATATGATGCACTAGCGATGAAGTGTGTTCCATCTTCTTAACATAATTCTGATGTTCCTCCTTGCGTGCCTTTATTCTCCGGTTGGTGTGGCCTATGTAGCTGCTATCGCAATCCCGACACGGTATCTCGTAGACTCCTTGGTTTTCCAAAGGGATGTACTCTTTAGGATTCCTCAGTATGGACTGGATTTTTCTATCCGTGGTAAAGGTTGTCCTGATGTTACATTTTCTAAGGATTCTTCCGATTTTCTCTGTCGTGCCTCGGATGTAAGGCAGGTACGCCGTGCCACAAGGTCTCTCCTCTTCTGCGTCTTGCGTTTTGGTCTTCGGTGGTCGGAACGCTTTCCTAATCGCTGCTCTGCCATAACCATTTTGTTCGAATACTCGAGCAAGGGTTGCTAATTCTTGTCTTGTATTCTCCTTGTCGGCTATCCTTCTTGATCTACAAACCAGTGTTGTCAGGACTGATTGTAGTTGAGCAGGGTGGTGGTGTGAATTAGCATTTAGGTAGCGATTGGTGTGCGTGGTCTTCCTATAAACCGTGTGCCCCAATTTTCCATTCTTCTTGGTGATGAGAACGTCTAGGAATGGAAGGTGGTTGTTCTTCTCCAATTCCATCGTAAACTGGATCTTATTATGGATGCTATTGAGATGGGTAAGGAAATCAGCAAGTCGATTCTTACCATGACCCCATATGGCAAAAACATCATCGACATACCGAAGCCAAAGTTTCGGTTTGTAAATGGTGCTGTCCAGTGCTTTCGATTCGAAGTCCTCCATGAAGAGATTCGCAATGACGGGAGACAAAGGTGAACCCATCGGCGCTCCTTCTACTTGCTTGTAGCGTTGACCATTATAGATGAAATATGTATTCTGGAGACAATGATCGGCAAGTTTGATTATGTGTTGAGGTGGATCATACTTCTGTTTAATGACGTTTAGAGCTTCGGCAACTGGCACTTTAGTAAACAGAGAGACGACATCAAAGCTCACGAGGATATCGGTCGGTGTAATTTTCTCCTTTTGCAGCATCTCGATGAAGTGGGTAGAATTCATAACGTATGAAGCCGCATCTGCCACATGCGGCTGCAGATGTTTAGCTACGAACGCTGCAAGTCGTTGGATAGGTGATCCTATGGAACTAACGATAGGCCTAAGCGGTGTTCCATCCTTATGAATTTTTGGGAGACCGTATATCTTGGGACATTTAGACGACTTTTCTCTAGGTATAAGTTGATTTTGCACTTCAGTTTCGATGTTACTCTCCTTTATCTTCGACTTGGTGGTCTTCTCCAAATACGTTGTTGGATCTGTGGAGATACATTTGTAGGCACTGTCCTGCAGTAAAGAAATCATTTTAGAGTGGTAGTCATCGTTGTTCATGATAACGGTGACATTTCCTTTGTCTGCAGGAAGAATAATGATGTTGTTGTTCTGACGAAGATTCTTGAGTGCCAAAGATTCATCACGGGATAGATTCGATTTGGGTGGTTTAGCCAATCGTAAGATTCGAGAGGTATCTTGTCGGATGAGATCGGCGGTATTCTTATCCAGTCTCGAAATCGCAGTTTCTACTCCGCAGATGATAGATTCCACTGGAATACGTTTTGGAGCTATGGCGTAGTTGAAACCTTTAGCAAGTGCAGATATCGCAGATTCATCCAAAGTAATATCAGAAATATTACGGACAACTTTAGACATATCCAGATTAGTAGTACGATACCCTTTTTGCGTTGAATAAAGATGGTCGAATTTCTTCCTTTGCTTTATCGTGTAGAGGTTTCTGTCAGTTTCCGCTCGAAAGTCTGCTAATTGGTCGATGATGTTCCAGATCATAGGGTGGATGATCCCGCTGAGGTGAAGATGCAAATCAAGAAGTTCTTTATTTATTTTGGCCAAAATGTGTCTCGTCTCTTTGATGGAATCTCGAAGAAGAGCAGCACTCGCCTTGTTCAGAATGTTCGTGGTCCGATACGTTTTTCGATGGAATGACAATCTAGCACAGGTCGGGATGATGTTCTGATCTCTGCAGCGTTGCAGGAATGTCAAATTGCATAGATTTTTACATTTCTTGGACCGCAGTTTTTCAAAACTTCTGGTTTGATGGAATATATTCTCCCCGTAGAGACGTATAATAATATTACGAAGGTTTTCGCGGCTGATATGTATTAAAGGTAAACATTTCAGGGTGTCATACCGCTTAATAAATTTGAAGATTTCTTCAACTGGTTGAAGAACATCTTGAATGGCGTTTGGGGTTGGACGACCTCTACACGATAAAGCAAAGGAAGAAATTCGACCATCTTTATTCAACGCAAAAAGGGTATCGTACTACTAATCTGGATATGTCTAAAGTTGTCCGTAATATTTCTGATATTACTTTGGATGAATCTGCGATATCTGCACTTGCTAAAGGTTTCAACTACGCCATAGCTCCAAAACGTATTCCAGTGGAATCTATCATCTGCGGAGTAGAAACTGCGATTTCGAGACTGGATAAGAATACCGCCGATCTCATCCGACAAGATACCTCTCGAATCTTACGATTGGCTAAACCACCCAAATCGAATCTATCCCGTGATGAATCTTTGGCACTCAAGAATCTTCGTCAGAACAACAACATCATTATTCTTCCTGCAGACAAAGGAAATGTCACCGTTATCATGAACAACGATGACTACCACTCTAAAATGATTTCTTTACTGCAGGACAGTGCCTACAAATGTATCTCCACAGATCCAACAACGTATTTGGAGAAGACCACCAAGTCGAAGATAAAGGAGAGTAACATCGAAACTGAAGTGCAAAATCAACTTATACCTAGAGAAAAGTCGTCTAAATGTCCCAAGATATACGGTCTCCCAAAAATTCATAAGGATGGAACACCGCTTAGGCCTATCGTTAGTTCCATAGGATCACCTATCCAACGACTTGCAGCGTTCGTAGCTAAACATCTGCAGCCGCATGTGGCAGATGCGGCTTCATACGTTATGAATTCTACCCACTTCATCGAGATGCTGCAAAAGGAGAAAATTACACCGACCGATATCCTCGTGAGCTTTGATGTCGTCTCTCTGTTTACTAAAGTGCCAGTTGCCGAAGCTCTAAACGTCATTAAACAGAAGTATGATCCACCTCAACACATAATCAAACTTGCCGATCATTGTCTCCAGAATACATATTTCATCTATAATGGTCAACGCTACAAGCAAGTAGAAGGAGCGCCGATGGGTTCACCTTTGTCTCCCGTCATTGCGAATCTCTTCATGGAGGACTTCGAATCGAAAGCACTGGACAGCACCATTTACAAACCGAAACTTTGGCTTCGGTATGTCGATGATGTTTTTGCCATATGGGGTCATGGTAAGAATCGACTTGCTGATTTCCTTACCCATCTCAATAGCATCCATAATAAGATCCAGTTTACGATGGAATTGGAGAAGAACAACCACCTTCCATTCCTAGACGTTCTCATCACCAAGAAGAATGGAAAATTGGGGCACACGGTTTATAGGAAGACCACGCACACCAATCGCTACCTAAATGCTAATTCACACCACCACCCTGCTCAACTACAATCAGTCCTGACAACACTGGTTTGTAGATCAAGAAGGATAGCCGACAAGGAGAATACAAGACAAGAATTAGCAACCCTTGCTCGAGTATTCGAACAAAATGGTTATGGCAGAGCAGCGATTAGGAAAGCGTTCCGACCACCGAAGACCAAAACGCAAGACGCAGAAGAGGAGAGACCTTGTGGCACGGCGTACCTGCCTTACATCCGAGGCACGACAGAGAAAATCGGAAGAATCCTTAGAAAATGTAACATCAGGACAACCTTTACCACGGATAGAAAAATCCAGTCCATACTGAGGAATCCTAAAGAGTACATTCCTTTGGAAAACCAAGGAGTCTACGAGATACCGTGTCGGGATTGCGATAGCAGCTACATAGGCCACACCAACCGGAGAATAAAGGCACGCAAGGAGGAACATCAGAATTATGTTAAGAAGATGGAACACACTTCATCGCTAGTGCATCATATATGGGATACTTCGCACAAGATTGATTTCGACAACACCAAGAGCATTGCCAGCGTCGAACACAAAGACGCATGCATCATACGAGAAGCCATCGAAATCGTGAAACGTCCGAATTGTATGAACACCCGCGACGACACAAGCCGATTACCTGCATCGTGGTTACCAACGTTACTACAAGCAACGGCCGGCCATTCTCTGCGAACACCAGCCATCCGTCCTAGCAGTACAGCTCCCTCGATGCTAGTTGCCACAGTAATTGATAAACAACCTATTCAGTCAGCTGTGCATCAAGTTGACAGTCCGTCGTGTTGCCGCATAACTAGAAGCCAAACCCGGACTACAAGGACTTGAAAATGACGAATGTGATTTCGTCGAAACGTCGTCCAACCCCAAACGCCATTCAAGATGTTCTTCAACCAGTTGAAGAAATCTTCAAATTTATTAAGCGGTATGACACCCTGAAATGTTTACCTTTAATATATATATATATATATATTTTCACTTACCTCAAAATTATTGCAAGTTTCTCCTAAGACCTGATTGGGTAGAGATTCTATTGTACGCTGTCTCCTTGATATTGCCTTCAATTAAACTCAAAATAAAATCAAACTGTGAAAGAATCAATCTAAAGTATTCTCGAAATTTTTTAACATCTTCTCTCAAATGATTTTTGATGAGTTGCAAGAAACAACCCTCCTCCTTTTTTGATTTGAACATTTAATGCACTCCTTTTCTGGAGGAAGGCATTATTTGCTCGGCAATATCATCATTTTCTTCTTCCTCTGTTAATAAATACGCAAGGAGTATTTTCTTTAAACTCATAAAATTCACGGAACTCCCAAATACAACCAAGCAACCGATAAACAAAATTAGCAATAAACTGCTGCAATTGTCGCAGGAGAAGCTTGTAGGAAAACACCTCAGCGTTTTGTGCCAGCGATAATCACTGAGCTATCATCGTCCAGCGATCATCGCTCAGTGATAAACGCGTCTAGGAAAACGTACCTTTAGGGGTTTGGTTGTTAAGGTGACGCATCAAACAAAAACAAAGAAGTTATAACATATCTTCTTACGCTACGCATGTAGTTTTATTCAGTGCACGTTAGTGCAAGATCTATAGGTTCAGAGCTGTTCAAGATCATTTTGATTTAAATCTTTTTTTGATTTAAATACTTTTTTTGATTTAAATACTTTGATTTTAAATCTTTTTTCAGAAAATGATCTTTGATTTATGATTTAAATCTTTTTGAAAACTATCTTTGATTTAAATCTTTTCAAAATGATTTAAATCTCTAAAAATATTTAAATCTTTTTAAAACGATTTAAATCTTTCTAAAATGATTTAAATACCTGTATAAAAAATTTAAATCTTTTTACAGAGCCTGTCTATTCCTATGGATTCGTGAATTTGTCTGCAACTGCTGCAACCGTGCATTGTATTTGCTTTGCATTTAACGCATTGTCGTCGAACTCGTCGCGTCGCATAGCAAGCATCAAGAAGTATTCCCCATAAACTTGGTTACAATAGTTACATACATCATACAACACTTTATACTCATACATCATACATTCATAACACATACATACTTTATTATGGCAACTGTTGTTACTGATTTCTGCAACATGAAATGTAATCAGGCTGAAATCGACAAAGGAAACCCTAGCTAAAATGTTAAATATATTTTTTAGCTAGACTAATAACACTTTTAAGGAAAACTCAATTCAATAATAAAAAAAAATACTGTAAACCCATTTACCATTTTTTGTGGTTTTATTAAAAAGTATTTGTGGGCAGAACAAATTTTAATTAACTTTTTAGTTTGGGTTTTAATGCTTTTTTTGTTTATTTCGTAGGTACTATACGATTTTTAAAACAGATTTATTGATAGTCATATTTTTGTTTTCTGAACACATAAATAAAAGTTTGATTGCTGATTTAAATACCTACCAGTATCTACTTTTTGATTGCAATCTGTAAAAGGATTTATACCTTTTAAAAAGATTTAAATCTTTAAAAACGATCTTTGATTTAAATCATTTGTAAAATGAAAAGTATCTATGATCTTTGATTTAAATCATTTGTCAAAATGAAAAGTATCTATGATCTTTGATTTAAATCTTTTTTAAAATGATCTTGAACAGCTCTGTATAGGTTATAACTTATAAGTTGGGATATTACTTAGATGATTTTTGAGGCTTTCACGGCCATTGTCATTAAGTAACAAACGACTTCCGGGATTGGACAGTGTCATGATTGAGATCAACTTATGTTGGCCTCGTCGGTGCTGCATATTTTTCTCTATTGGCGTAATTACAGAGCTCTGGGCCGGCTTATTGTGGGAAATGATGTGCACTTCCGCTATCGAGAATCGGCGCTTTGGAGGTACGATTTAGGGGTTGGACTTTAGGGGCATTTTCTGCTAGTCTCCGATGTCAATACTCGGCAGCCTGAAGGGGTGGTTTAAGATCAGGACTTGGAATAACTTCCGGTACCGAGAATCGGCGCCCTTAGTTGGTACTGATAATAATCAGCGGCCTAAAGGTGTGATTTAGGAGGTTGATTTCGCCCAAAGGGATGTAACTTCTCAGTGAAATTAACACTCACCTCCATTTTGTACAAATTCGAATACAGCTTTCATTGTAGGTCTCTTTTTATGGATTTGCACAAAGTTATAGATCACGCTTCGGATTACTTCTTCGTCATATTGATCGCCAGATGACCTGGAGCTATGTTTAGTTATTTGTTTGCTTGGAGTAGTAAAGTTTCTTCCACCACTTTGTTAGGCTCCTTTAACAATTCGTTCAACTGTATTTAGGCGAGCACCGGTTGCTTTAGTCACTTATTCTTGCAAACGACTGAAAGAAATTGCAGGAGTTCCACTTGATTATTCCTTGATAATTTTTCTACTAGCTATTAATTATTTCACGTCCTTGACTATGAATTGGTTTCTTACCTTTACCCATAATGCAGGTACGTCTATGAATAATTTATTATTTTTTTAAAGAAATTATATTACAAGTCAATATTTTATGCTTACATGTAACTATGAAGGCAGCAGTAGAACTGCATAATTTAGTCCTTAAAAATCTGGTGTGATACACGCACACAACTTCCTTTTACAGTGATCTTATAATTAGCAAAAATTTTATATTAAAGTTTTAAGCATTTGTCAAAAATTTTCAAAAATTACAAATTCTGCAAAAACGGTACAAAATAGAGTGTTAATTCAAGAGACAAATTTTCTCTAGAATTTCAAGCTGAATTCAAAAATGTAATAATATACCGGGTGTTCTATTTAAAATAGGAGTTAATAAAAAAATAGAAAAAAAAACAAAAGAAACCCATTTTAGAAGTATTCAACTGGAAAAGTCACCTATCTCACATCAATACACATTAAAAATGTAATAAAAATGTAAAGTTTAAAAAAAATCGTTAGAGCCGTTTTTGAAAAAACCGAAAAAAACTGAAAAATCACAAGAGTAACCACCTACTTCCGGTTATGCGATTTTCTTCAAAAGCTTGCTGTATCATCTAAATAGCACACAAAACTTATATATAAAGTCTCAACACCATACCTCTTTCCGTTTTTGAGATATTCTGTTCACAGACAGACACACAGACAGACAGACACACAGACCAATGAAAAAAAAATATGTTTTTTGGGATCAGGGGACTCTAAAACGTGAAGATCAGTTGAAAACTCAATTTCGAATTTTTGGGGTGAATCCAATACTTCCTTTATTGTAAAAGTAAGTAAAAATGGTTGATTTTTAAACTGCAGGCAGGAACTAGAAAAAAAACGCTACACACTCCAACCAAACTAGGTGCAAACAAACACAACCACAACAAAACGGCAAGGTTTGAATTAAATAGCTGATGTAAAAATGGTTTTTAGAATGTTTTTATTTAATGCCAGTTGAAATTAGTTCTAATTACAAGGACCGCCATCTCTGATCCTTTAGTAATTATAATTAAAATAGTCATCCAGTGACATTTGTAATGTGTCATTTGGGTTGCCTGCTTCACTCTATTTGTTCGGTGTGCCACGTATAGTAATTCCTTATCAACTCTTCTTAGATTTCCTGCTTATATCCATCCTCTATTATTCCAAGTTGCAAGTGTTAGCCTTTTCCGAAGTTGTATGTATTCTGGTCTTCCAGTCACTAATTTCGCATGTGTTGCTTGGTCTCCTACTTTCACATGTCCGGTATCCAATTTTCACCAGTTGGCTCCGGTCGTTAGCGGGATCACATGCAAACTCAAATTCTTGTTTACTATTACCATAGCGTTCTTTTGGGAATATAATCAGGTGGTTTCTCCTTGCCCGCCTGATTCTATGCCGTTGACTCTGCTGTGGTTCACCCGCCTTCAAGAGACCTTTTCCCCAAGGGCAAGAGGGTGCTCAAAGGATAAACAGCCGCTCCTAACATGGAAAACAGAAGCAGATTGTAACTGCCTATTTTGGATCAAATGATGCTGCTAGTTTTGGTTCGCCACGGGGGTTTTATTTTGTCAGCACATTTTCAAGTTTTACGAATGTATGAGTTATTTATCGCTTTTTCAAGATTACGACCCCGCTTGTATATAGCTTTCTTTAGTATTTTGCCGCCTAAATTTGAGTGTGTTTCGAATGTTCGTGCAGGCTTTTGCCTTATAGCGTCAAGCAGCTATGGCTGAACACCTGTGTTTGTTATCGCTCGGCAGCTGTTGCGAGCTTGGCCTGGTGCTTTCTACATTGAATTTAAAACGCGAGCCTGTGAGAGCAAAAGAGAGGTTTTTGAATGGTTTTCGCTTGGTCGCCGTCTGTCTGCGTTGTGGCCGCCCTTTCTCGTCGGCGGAGTGACGTGATTGAGTTGAGTTTAGGCAGTCAGTGTTGGGAGTTGGTTGCTGGCTGTTGCTGCGAGCGGGTCCTTAAAGCGTGGCTTTTAGCCGCCCCGCGGCTTCGGTCGCGAGAGCGGCCTGTCGAGGGTACTTTTGGAGCTGTTGAGGCGTGCAGTTGTGTGGTTTTTGGTGATGCTCCGCTTTAGTGACCAACGCCCCCGTAGTCTCGTGTGCCATGTAGGCAGGATACCACTAGTTCATAGGTAGGACCATATCCAACGAGGGCGTGCAAAAGATCTCCCTGTTTCTTTCCCATGCGGGTTCCGTCGCATCGTGTCCTGTGAAGGTATCCCGGAAGACGCGTCATCAACGAGTGCAGCTGCGGCTTTGCAACAGTCCGAGCTCTGAGGCGAAGTCCTGCCACCAAGTTAAGAGCTAGGTGATACTGAAATAACAAAGGTAGCGTGTATTGTAGATGTTAGGCGTTATATCGTTGCCACGTGCATTTAATACTCATCCCTTGAATTTTGTGCGCTAACGTCAATAATTATAGTCTGTGTACCGCTATCATGTTTCACGCACTAAATTAATGCTAGTGACCCCATTTTAGGCCCGATGTAATAGAAATATTCATCCCTTGCATTTTGTGCGCTAACTAACGTCAACAATTATATTCTGTGTTCCGCTGTCATATTTCACGCACTAAATTAATGCTAGTAACCCCATTTTGGGGCCGATGTAATAGTAATACTCATTCCTTGTATTGTGTACGCTAACAAACGTCAATAATTATATGTGTTGGTGTACTTTTGGACCATATGTGTACGTTAGACCAATATATCGGTTTGTTATGTTGTCTTGTGTTTTACTCGCTCCTGTTGCATGCATATTTTCAGGCTGAGTGGTCCGCAGTGTAAAATCGATGTGAGGTGGAGCCTGGAAGAAGTTGTAATCGTCAAAAGTAGGTCAGGGCGCTTCATCGTCGCAGTGCTGGGGAGTCGCAAGACTGCACACATATTCTACCCCGTTTGGTTTTCGGGGTTTTGTCAAATGTGGGACCCAAAATCTGAATCCCGTGGCGCCCTATTATTTTGTAACACCCTGTATATTTCGTCAAGCTTGCCCTATGGTATACCGTTTCTAGAACCACGCCAATCTCCCTGAGCGTATTAAGCCGTGGCTATTGGCCTGTTTTCGAGAATTCCAAGGCAAGTGTTGGCATTTCCCGGACATGATAAAGCAAGTGGCGCTACCGTACCCTCAAATGTCACTAAAACAGTTTGATACTGTAACAATTTTCTCAGTAGTACTCGCTATCTGCCACCCGGACTGGAACGCGATGGAAAACTAGCAACCCCGCATGGGGGCGTTAATACTTTTTTTAAACCCGGACAATGATTCAGGACGAAAATGTAATGGAAATTTCCTAAAAGTGGTAGCCTGCGTTTTGTGAAGGCCATTAGATCCGACAACAGCACGGCAAAGCTTCAACGAACTGCTATTTTTCGGAAAAATTAACGCACCACAAGCAAACATGGCGAGTACAAGACTGAATAGCTCCGCGCAGAGAGGCTGACGAAATGTTACCCCTTCTACCTCTTCTAACGCGCCTAATATGAGCTTAAATTCCTAACATCTGTTTATAAATGATTCTTATTTTAAAAAATTAATAGATGCCTCATCATCATCATCATCATCAGCCCTCTTGTATCCCCATTTTCTTCCCTTCTATGCTGTCCTACCTTGCCCAACCATTTCGAATATCTGGGTTTTTGACCGATCGCATAGATTGATACGATTACTGGAAGCTTTAAGCTCTGATTGGTCAAGGTTATTCTCTGGATTCCATATGTCAAAACTGGTAGCATTCACGTATTAAAGACTTTTTAAACAATTCGGAATGTTACTTTTTAGAACGTGCGATAGCTTGCCAAAACGCGGTTCATCCCAATTTGATTCGTCTTGGAAGTTCAGCTGTTTGGTTGTACCTTCTAAATTTTATGGTGTGTCTCAAATATGAATATTCGCTGAAGTTCTCGTTAACAACTCGATCGTCTTCAGTGCTCATTATTTATGTCTTTTGTAAATTATGTTGCTATGGGCGGCGCAAAGGTGATAGAGATTCTTTTATTTCTTTTAGATCGTTTTTTCAGTTCTCATTGAAATTATTTTCTATAATATGTCGTACCAAAGAGTTATTTTAGTTTTTCAGGTTCTTCCGCAGGAATAAATTTTTTGTTACTACTCTGAATTTATCAACATTTCTCTGGAATCTGTCCTTGTGCCATTACTTTTTGTGTCTCACTTGATATTTTGGGAATAGATGTCTAATGTACTTTTACCATCATACAATATAGTTAATATAATTACTTTTATGACGGTTTTAAAATCCGCCAACAGTTTCCTCTTCGTTTTATCAAAAGTATTCTTAAAGTCTTGTGTGGGTTGGTTGAGTTTCTTTGCCTTGTTTGTTGCGATGTATTTCGTGTTTCCGCGCTCGTATTATGAGTAATGGGGTTGGGTGTTGCTGACTGAACTGTTTAGCGTTCGTTTATTTCGCGTTTCAAAGCTTTTTTCCGTTCATTTTTCGGAAAATGATCTTTTAAGAAATCGAACAGTGAGTTGTTTTTCGCACAACTCACCGCAGATTCAACGATCTCGAACGCCTGTGCGTGTTTTGAGAAGCGTAAGCTTTGAATTGAAATTTGATGTGCTTTTGGCAACATCATTTCCAGACTGCGCAATTTGGAGGTAGGAAATTTCGGTGGCGATTTTCGAAAATCGGTGCCCTTGTAATTTGCGCTTGGAAAGCCACTAGACATACCCGCGCCATGTGTCGGAATTTTGAGTACCTACATAAGAACTTCTATGCTGGCATATTAACGAGCTATAAATACAAGTTCATACTCATTTATTAATAAAGATTTTAACCTTGTCTAACAGTCCAATAAAATCGAAGCAAAAGAAAAAATCAACCGCAGATCAATATACAACCAATACTCCACAAAATCAAAGAAAGTTCTACTATTTTATTTACGTGACCGGATATATAAAAGCGAATTCTCCATTAATCAGGCCGATAACTTGAAACAAAAGCCATGATATGACAGTTGAAGCGCGGCATTTGTGCAGCCCCTTTGCTGATTGCCAAACTGAAGCGAGGCGTTTCTATCATTGTTTGCTTCCAGCGAGACCGTAGGTGTGACCCCTTAATGGCGTCGTGGTCTTCGCCGTTATATTTGCACCTACCAAGTTCGGTACGGAAGGCGGATGATTTCTCCTTGAATTTGCTGTAGCAACTTACAGCTGAAAGCTATATGGGCTTCGGAGATGCTCCACAAGGGTGTGCTGTACTTCCTGGGCTCGGATGTCGCACCCAAAAACCAAGCGTTAGCAGCTACTTTCGGCGGTCACCCAGTGCAATACAATCATTAATTTTTTAGCTCCCACAAAGCATCACGAAACGGTGTTCTTCCGGTCTATTTTAACCTCTGGCCATGATTGGCGCACTTTCTCACTGCACCGTTGGGAAGTGCAGGAATGCAGGTAGTTCCGGTTTCAAATAGAATTCTTCTTTAACCAAATTAGTACAACATAAAAGTTACAGATCAGCTTTATGCTAGCGGGTTTACATATTGAAAATATCTGGTGGGACGAATCAGGCCCGTTACACAGTCCACAGAGCCCTTGCAAAACACTCTTTTCCGACAAAATAAAATGTTAAATTATTCGAGAACCAAAGCCAAATCCTTACTTGATAATAATAAGGCTCTAGCGTAAAGACAGATCGCTCTTTCCAATAGTAGCAGTTGATTTAAAAATTGTGAGATATTTTCAAAGTTAATAAAATGTTCTACTTTATCCTAATAGTAGTACCTAGGCTAACTCGAACAGCATTTCACAATGCCATAGTATCAGCGCTATGGTTAAAAAAAGTTGCTGTCGCTTTCAACCGAAATCTGTCAGATGTAAATCAAACCATTTGTATACCAACTGCGAAAAAAAGGAAATCCTTCAGAATGTATTAAATGCGGTGATTGTTATGCCAAGATCTAGAAGGATGTTAATACTAACAAGAAGTATAACGATGTTCGTGTGCTATAACTATAATATGTAACTACCAAACCATTTTAAAATCTTATTAAGGATTTTCAATTATTGAGCATAGTTATAATTTCAAATTTTGGTGTTCAATCACTTTATATACAGGGTCCGGCAACGATGCGGGGGTGGAAGATATTTCTAAAAATATGAGAGTTACATAAATATTGCTCACACAAAAGTTGTAGCTACGAAGGCGGTTCACATTACTAAAATAGTTGATTATACAGGGTGTCCCAAAAAATGTGGCAAATCAAACTTCCTTTTCTTAAATGGAAAGGATATTTAGGTAGCTTAAAAGTTTTTAATTGAAATGTTAATCATTTTGATATAAAGTTGTATGGTTCTAACGTCAACTATTTTGGAGATATTAACGTTTTTACGCAAAAAAATTCCGAACTTTAGGCGTTTTTTGTTACTTACAGCAGCCGTCTAAAATTCAGCAAAATCGTTAATATCTCCAAAACAGTTGAAGTTAGATTCATACAACTCCATATTAAAATGATCAGTATTTCAATTCAAAACTTTTAAGCTGCTTAAATTTAGGACATTCGGTTAAAAAAAATAGAAGTAAGTTTGAGTTGCCATACTTTTTTGAGACACCCTGTATGATCGAAACTATTTTAGTAACCTTCGTACCTACAACTTTTATATAAGCGATATGTACGTACCTCTTATAGTTTTAGAAATACCTTCCACTCTGCATTTGTCAGACCCTGTATTTGTTCACCATTTTTAATGTGTTGATCAAAAGTGTTATTAGGTAATGTGGTATATGTATTAATATTTTAAAGTTTAGACTTTTCCTAGCATTTGGAAGTTGAAATCAAACACACTATTGTGTTCTTGTGTCTATTTATACCACACTTGCGATAACAACAGCCAATACTAAAGAGTTAAAAATACTCTGAAAATTAATGTTTATGGCTTGTACCAATTTAACTTTCTTTGAATAAACTACTCTGTTCGAATATACTGTCATCTTTAATCAATATTTATCTTTTTCAACAATATTTCCAGTATAACAAAAATTCTAATTATAATCGCTTAGTATTTTAACTTAGTATCATACAAAGTATTTCGATATATCTATTGTAATGATGCCCTGAACTATAAAGGCTTTAGTAAAAATATAAATAAATAATTAGGGCAAATCACCACAATTTACAAATTAAATAGTTTTAATAAAAGAATTCAATATTGTGTCAATCTCAGGGCATATTAAAATGATGTAATTTATTAATATTTGCAAAATAAGTAGTTTATTGCTCTTTCTATTTTATTAATTTGTAATCAATAAATTAAAGCTCCGGTCTAGCATGAGAAAAACTCTAGTCAAAGGGGTAGGTTCAACACTCAGTATTACAATTACTTTTGAGTAGGGCTTATTAACATGTATGGCAAATGCTTGAATTTGTATCTGACAGCTTTAACCTTAAAATTTACTGTACACAAAGATGATCTGTTGGTGTAAGAAAATAGCGTAATTGAATTCAAATACCTAAATGGCAAAATTCACATCAGGTAAGATACAATGCAAATAATCTGATGAAATTTACGGCTAACCTGGTTTTGTTTCATTGCCGTAGGGACGCCAAAACCTGCATTTTGCACCCAGCACCAATTTTACAAGCTTCTTTAGTTATTAATCACAATTGAATGTCTCGTTTCCTAGCAACCTAGATTTACAATTGTTTTATGAAATAAGTTTTGATATGTTTTTACTTAAGAACTAAACTGTCTTTGTTTTGGAATTGTCAATCGTAACACTCTACTCTGCTTTTACACAATTAATTTTAAATGCACTGTTTCACATGTTTATAATTAGCACTTCACTATTGTCTGTGTCATATTATAGGTTGCCTTATCTTTCTTTGCAATCTTTGCTTCCTTGTACTGCTTTACACCGTTTCTTTACCCGTCAGCTGTCTGACCGTTTATTGGTGATATAATTTTTAATACTAACGCTCATATGATTTCTGTAACTTCACAAACCATCGCTGTACCATGTTAAATTAACATTATTGTATTGACTTAACCAAATTAAATCTGCCAGCTACATAAATTAAGGTGCGCTTGCCATTCCAAACATCAATTATGAATAAAACGTTAAACCTAACCCTTTTGATTCTGCCTTATCTTAATGCTAACCTTTCACAATTAAATTATAGTTACTGCCAATCATAGCACGTGCATTTATTAGTGTAAAATACTGACTCTCTCTTGCAATAAACAAACCATTAATTCTGTGCTCATTTTGAAATCATATTCTTTCATTTACGTGTAAGTTAGGCAACCAGAATTGCTGTGGGCAGTAAATCAGTGCACTATAGACACACAGTATATAAAAATGAACTGCATTTTGCTAGATCTATAATTTACATATGTTTAAAATAAAAACACTGGCTGTAAGAAATGAAATTGGAAACTTATATAATGATATAAATGATAATGCAAGACCTATATTTATGCAAGCTAGATAACTGTTTGTGCATGTTTCTTCATGTGACACACTAAAGTACTTTTATGTGCTGATTTATATTCACAAATTAAACAAGCAAACGGTTTTTCTTTGGTATGTACCTTCATATGATTATTTAAATTACCTTTCTTTACAGCTTTATATTCGCAAAAGGAACAAGAATAAGGTTTTTCTCCCGTGTGAATTTTCATATGATCAACTAAATAGCTATTCTTTGTTGTTTTAAATTTACAAACTGAGCATCTGTAAGGCTTTTCTTCTGCATGAGTCTTAATGTGATCAACTAAGTAACTTTTCTGTGTCGCTTTATATTCACATACATCACAAGAAAATGGTTTATCTCCGGTGTGAGTCTTCATATGTTTGACTAAAGTAAATTCTCGTGCTGCTTTATATTCACAAATGGAACAGCCAAAAGGTTTCTCTCCTGTATGATTTTTCATATGAACGATTAAATGGCTTTTTTGCGCTGCTCTATAATTGCAAAGTGAACAACAGTACGGTTTTATTCCTGTGTGAATCTTCATATGAATGCCTAAATGGCTTTTATTTGCAGTCTTATAGTCGCAAACAATATAGCTATAAGGTTTTTCTCCTGTGTGAACCTTCTTATGTTCGACTAAATTGCCTTTCTGAGCTGCCTTATATTCACAAATATCACAGGTGTATGGTTTATTTCCCGTGTGAATTCTCATGTGGTTGACTAAAGTACTCGCTCTTGCTGCCTTATAGTTACAAACAGAACAAGAGTAAGGCTTTTCTCCTGTGTGTTTTTAAATGATCCATTACATGACTTTTGTGTGCCGCTTTATATTCGCAAAGAGAACATGAGTAAGGTTTCTCTCCCGTATGAATTCTCACATGTTAAACTAAGTTACTTTTTCGTATCGTCTTATGTTCACAACTAGGACAGGAATAAAGTTTTTCGTCCGTGTGAATTTTCAGATGATCAATTCCATGATTTTTCTGCTCTGTTGTATATTCACAAGCAGGAAGGGCATATTGCTTTTCCTCTACATGTGTGTTCATACTATTTACAAAATTATCTTTACAGTTTCCTCGAAATTCCCAAAAACCATAAGAATGTGATGGGTTAGTGACGCATTCAATCGCAGCAAAACCCATTGTTAATTCCTCTTTTACATCCAACTTTTCTTGCTTACTATTAGCCAGTGACACCGACACAATACTGTCATTGTAAACATCTTTCATGAGTTCTTGCTTGAAATGACGGTTGGGACCATCATTTCCGTCCTTACTTGGTGGGTTATAAGTACTACCAGCTCTATTAATGAAACTGCTATCAACAAATTCGTAGATTGTGCTCATTGTTATTTTAGAATTAAATGGTTGTTTTTTTTTAAGTAAATCTTCTAATTTCTGCAAAAAAAGAAAGGGACATTTTAGGTTATGCAGTATAGAATTAACGAAAATACATATTACACAAAATATCTTATATGTTCATGTTTCCTAAAAAACTATAAATATTAATACTAAAAATGTCTAGCTCTAGAACATACACTGTATCGATTCCACCAACGAGAACGCAACGTTGCCAACCTTTTAAAAATCTTTCTCCGTTCAATCGGTGCCAAAAATCCGTATTTTAAAAATAAATTCAGTACTAGGAATTCTTTTAATTTATAATTTTTTAAAAATATATAATGATAAATTCAATGTATCTACGCAATAAAAAAAACCATTAGAAAATAATCTTTATTCGCTTTGATTACATTATATTCCTGTAAATGCAACCAGGACTTCCTAACTTTTTGCCGTCTGTTTACTAGCTTTATTTTCTTCTTTGGTGTACAAGAAGCATCGCTGTTGACAGTGGCAGAGTTTTCAGAATTTGACATCTTATTGCACTCCCACACAAGATATTGTACCGTTACGGCCAACTCAAAGTGCACGGCAGATTTGTAGCGTGTAATACGATATTCTAATCATAGACGTCGAGTTTTGACGTTTACGTTTGTCATCAACTGTCATAGACCTGAAAACTCGAAAAATTCCCAGATATTTGTCAGAAGCAGAGAAATGGGAGCTATTACAAAACTGGAAGAGAACTGGTCGCTGAGTCGAGTCGCAGCAGATTTGCATGTGAGCAAAAGCTGCATTTTCAAAATTAAAAATCGTTGGCAGTAGAGACTTCTGCAAGAAAAGTTTTTTTAACCCCAGAGAACAAAGAACGAAGAATACAGTTTGCAACCGACTATTTGAATGAAATCGACGATTTTTGGAACAGGACTGTTTGCTCAGATGAAAAGGTATTTCAATCATTTACCAATTGACGATTAAGGGTGTATAGACCACAAAATTCAAGATTTGAGGAGCAATATTATGTTCAACCCTTAAGTAGTGGACGATTCTCTGTAAACGTATGGGGATGGATCAATGGTCACGGATCTGGGGCATGCTATAGAATTAATGGTCGACTGAATGCTGAAAACTATTGCAATATTTTGCAAAATGTGATGCTGCCATCTGTAAGAGGAGGTCTTTCCTAATCAATTTACTTTTCAACGGGCAAGATATTATTTAATTAATTAATTTTGTTTATGTTAACATAATTGATAACATTATTTTCACAGGATAACTGTGCATGCAGCAGGGATTGTTCATTGATGGTTTGATGAGAATAATATCAATTTATTACCATGGCCTGCAAAAAGTCCGGACTTGAATCCTATCGAAAATGTTTGGGGGTATTTAACTAAAAAAATTTATACCAGGGAGTTTGCACCAAACAACGCCGATGAATTATGGGAAAGAATAATAAATGCTTGGAAGGAACTGAGAGAAGGATACAATATGGAAACATTGGTCAACTCTATGCGAAGCAAACTGCAAAGCGTAGTATCAATTGAATACTGATACATATTTATTAAATACATATTATTATATGTATAGTTTGTTTACTTGTGAAACTGCTAAAATACAAACATTAAAAAAGTAATACCTATTCTTACAATCACAAGCAACGCCACTGGAGAAACCCTCATTTAATAAGCCGAAAAATCGCAAAAATAACCATAGTAACAAAAAACCGTGCACTTTGAGGTGTCCGTAACTGTACTTCGAAATTATTTGCACATTCTACCACTAACCTACGCTTAACGTTTGAATCTAACCTAAACCATAGAAAAATAAACTGAACCTAAACAGCGCAGATGCTATGGCCACTGCCAATACATTATTACTAAGAGGAAAAATTCTTACTTCTGAATGAAAATCCCTATATTTGAATTAAATCTTTGAAATTTGAATTCAAACTTTCAATGACACCAAATGTTTTTGTCAAGATAAAAGAGCATATTAATATTCGGCAAAAATTCCGTATTTTAGCGTACGGAATTGGGTTTAGATCCGTATACCGTACAAACTCATTAAATTCCGTAATTGTACGGAAATTTCCGTACGGTTGGTAACGCTGCGAGAATGTAAGAATAATAAACAATCCCAGGTGCGTATTTATTCTAGGTGCTCACAGATGTGCAGTGTTGCCGAATGTATCTAGTTACTAGTAAATAATAATTACTTCGACACGAAGTGTACGAAGTATTGAAATTCCCTCATATCGAAAACCACTCTGACTCAAATTTCTCTAAAATTCGTGTCAACCTACCTAATAGAAGCGAATCTCCCATGTAAAAAGTTGGCAACACGCCACCATTTTTTCACACAGCTGCACCCTGGCGACGCGGTGGCCCAATTACAAAATGAGTGGGAGTTTGAAATGGCGCGAGCGCGAAATTTAAATAGTGCGTATAGGCAACCCTCCAATCTCATTAATGTAAAAAATATTTTGTGACTAACATTTTATTTAAAAAATAATTCATAAACTTTAATTGCTAATGCTGAATTAGGCAATAGCAATTAAAATTTACAAATTATTTCTTAAATACAAATTACAGCAGTACAACTTTTAATGTAAATATAACAATTATTTAAGGACAGCACTAGTAAAAAAACTCTATTAATGTAGTAAATACATTCAGCAGAAATAATATACAATACAACAAATATTAAATTCTAGAATAGAAAATATATATGCTTATAAAACAAGATCGAAATAAATAAAATATACGTATTATCTATAAACATAATGAATAAATAACAAGCTACTTCGCAGCTATTTTCTTCCGATGTGCTTGGGTAATGGAGGTATTCGGCTTATTCTTCTCCTTAACAAATTTAAAGATTGAGGAACTAGTGCACTTACTTAATATCAAATTGTCGCAGATGCGGGCATTATCAGGGCAGTTTTTTCCAAAACCTATTGATGATTTGTAGAACTGCTTGAAGTTATTCTCCAAAGTAGGTTGAAAATCGGTAACAGAAAGAAATGCATATAAATAATCCTGAATAGTTTTGATAAATAATCTAACGCTGATTATTACATACAACTGTGACATGACTTATATCATCTTCAAAATATAAACGCGGGCAATACACATATAATTTTGCCGTGCTGGTTGCCCTTAGAAAACTTCCCTCGGAACAGTTTTCATTGCAACCAGCACTCGACCCTTGGCGTGTGCAAAATTATCGGTAAGTATGTCTCGCCCTTGTTATATTATTAATGAAAATTACTACAGTTGCTTGTTATTTCATTATTTTATAAAGGAAACAAATTAACTAATACTTCAAAATATGTACATACACTTAAAGATGTCAGAGGCTGATCATAGCATGAACGTAAACCTGTATTAGCTTCTACCACATTTGAAGGAGTACCTAACGATTACTGCTAATGCTTCGGAAGCTAAAGAACACGGT
Source organism: Agriotes lineatus (assembly GCA_940337035.1). NCBI lineage: Eukaryota > Metazoa > Arthropoda > Insecta > Coleoptera > Elateridae > Agriotes > Agriotes lineatus. The sequence goes on along the minus strand of CALNHX010003609.1, from coordinate 1,114 downwards.
ACAGGAATTTAAGAAAATGTTTAAGACATTTTGACCTGCACAGTACCAATTGTTGCAGCCAGGAACGCAGGAATATTTTTTTCATGCTGACCATTATCCCAATGCAAAGGATATCCATAACTGAAAAAAATTAGGTATTTTAGTTAAATGGGTAGATGACGCAATATTACAAAATTAACTATAGATGTTTATTTGGCTATGTCGTTGTAAACAAACTAAGAATATAAATTCAGGAGCTGAATCAAAGCGATAGACATGAGATTTAACAAATATTTAAACAAGATATAGGTAATACCTATTGTAAACTAGCAAAGCGACGCACTTAACCTCTACAAGCAAAAAGATACAGAGTGGGGAAGCGCAAGGTTCTGCGACGTCAAAAATCGATATTCTTGTCTGCGACTGCGTGTTACAGTTTCTAAATTTCCTCTTTCCGACCCTACGGGGTGGCCCCTACAAACTTTTTGTTGTCAAATTATGGGTCTCAGTTTCATTCCTGTGGTAGAAAGAGAATAGCTAGCGCCTCTTATACATATATCTAATTTCAGTTATATGAGAATTTGAGAATGAAATTCAAGAATTAAAATTTAAATTCTCGTGCGAGCAACTTCGTAAGTTTTTACTAAGGCTTGTTTAACTTTATATGCCTATTTCGATGAGAATATTATCTTTCTAGACCATGCCCCATTAATTTAAAACACTTTCGGGCACATTCGGAGCCCTGAAGCTTTCCGCGCTAATTAAACAAATGCGAGTTAAATACAGACCCCGTGCCTGCCATGTTTGTGTCCGTATTCTGCTGAAACTTTATTTACTAGTGGCGGCATTAAGTGACCGGTATAGTATTTATGCGTTCGATCTGGCACTTGATTAGGACCAACCTGTGGGTATTTTTCCCTGCAATTCAATTAAAGTTGTAGGCCTAGGCCTATTTCTTTTGTTCAACCCCCAACACGCTCTGTCAGTACGCAGTAAGCGGGGGATTTTTATATGCGACCCCATTTGTCGGCGCTTATCATTTTAACAGTTAAGATGCATCCATTACTGTAAATTTCATTGTATTAACGATTTTCTTTACGTGTTTAAAGAGCAATAGATCCTTTTGTTAAATGTT